>JARQZK010003619.1:1165000-1220000 GCA_030704885.1 Cynegetis impunctata
CACTACTTCACATAGAGTACCATCCCCTCCTGCAACAACTATTGCATCAGTGTTATTTAAATCTTCTACCAGCTTCTTAGCATGCCCCTCAGATTCAGTTTTCAGAATATTAACCATGAAGCCAGCTAAATGTAAGATTGGCGCACAATATTTATCAAAGTCATCCACAGCACTTCTCTTATTGGCATTTGGATTCAAAATAACTGTAAGAGTTTTTGGTGACTTATCAACAGACAATGTTTGTCTTCCAAACTTTGAAGCTCTCTGACAGTAGACTCTCATTAACTCCTGAGTTCTGAATAGGATTTGGTTAGTTCAGTAAAATCTCAACAAATGATATAACTTACTGTAGATATTCTTTAGTCCAGTTATACCCATAAGTCACAACTAAAGCAGCAAATGTTGACTTCTTCCAATTATTTCTAACTTTTTTCGCGAATCTCACAATAGAAGCCATAATTAATTGAAATCCAGAAATACTTATCTTCTGATATTTACTCTTATTTGTAGCTTTATATTGCGACAAAGTTTATTCAGAGCAATGTTTTGAGATTTTCATGACTACGAATACTACAATAAACAATAACCCAACATTTGAAAATAATTCTAACTTTTTCATATTCTATGGTTATTTAGAAGCGTTTTCCCTGGTAAGAACTATACTAGTATGCAACTATTGCACCTTTCTACAAAGTTTGTAAATTTTTCGGGGAAAACGATATTTAATATTGAGTACCTACTTGCGTTTCAAGAAAACAAACCAACATACTGCATAGCGATAGGAAAATAAATTGGTAGATTTCTTTCAAGTATTAAGATATAATCTAATTTTGTTATCATGGACAATAATTAAAACAACGATTAAGTTGGAAATTTCAATTTTTTTTTCTAGCTCTATCTAGACTAGAGTCGTTCAAATTCAAGACGTTAACAAGTAATGATAATTATTGTATATATATTAAACACATTTTATTTTACTCGGTGGACCTAAGTATCGAGTTCCGAACAGCCATTGGATTTCTGAACTAGTATATAAATTCATCATATAAATATTTGTAATCACTTAAACCACATAAGATGAAAAGATCAATAGAGGTATATATCATTGACAATATGAGAAATGAATAGATTTAGTGAAGAATGAAAGATAATATGTAAATATTCAATTTCTGTCACCTTGAAATAGCTATAGTTTTTATTCGTTGGGGGAGAGGCGTGAAGTACGCGCTAACATATTTTTAAGACCAGGTCCTTCCTTTAATAAAGAGACATAAATAGAGGAGAAAATAATGTTTGCCTTTTCTATGATCAAACTAAAGTAATCTAACCTGAATTCGCTATTTGTAAAAACAGAGAATATAACTATAATTGTTGTTAATTGATATTTTTATTTTGTAAATAAATTAATAATAAAATTTTAAGCAGACCAATTTTTGCAAAAAATGGCTGAAAAAGACGAGGGGGATAAATATTTAGACTCCGTAACTGATCAAGAAAGAGATTTGGCTCAAAACGCCATAGCTGAGTATAAAAAGTAAACTTAAATAATTTTCTCTTAAACGAACTTCTATTTAATTCTATTATTTAATTTCAGAAAAAATTTCAATGCATGCCTTCAATATTTGCATAAGTTAGAACATCGTCCTGGAGATTTTAAAGTACCTTTGAACAAGGCTGTAGTTGAATACTGTAAGAGTGATTTTAAGAAGACGGACCAGTTCGAAAATGCTCTCAATTCACTTTGTAATCAGGTACTAAGAAATTAAGTTTATAATGATCAGATTTATTAATATTTAATTGATTTGCTATTTTAGTTCCAAATTCGTTTAGAAAAATTAGATGATGTTAACCACTGCGTAGTTCATTATAATCAATTAATAATGCTCTTTCATCAAAGGAAATTCACAGCTGCACTCAGAATTATGGACAGAATTTATAAATTCATTGTACCAATGGGTAAGTGAGTATTTAATTCAGACTAGCAAAGACTTCAATGCTTTCAGTGTAATGCAAAATATAAAAAAATGTAAAAGTTCAATTGAACTGAATTAAACATTTATTTCCGATGTCTTAGTGGCATTTTAGTTCATTGTTATTTTCTTACTGGATTATTTCTCTTTTTTAGATGATGTTCTTGCTAGACAAGTAAGTCTTTTGGCAATAGAGCTGCAATTGTCTATTAAAATGCCAGATAAAGCATTAACACTCATTACTTATATGGAAGATAACCTTCTAAATGGTAATGTAAATCCACTTACCAATAAATCAAATGATAAAAGACCAAGAGAACCCGAGCCACAGGTAAGTAATCTAAATACTATTATCTTTTCCTGTTATTTATCAAAATACAATAAAGGCTAACAACTTTGTTAATTTCTTTTTCTTTATCTCTTTGTAGGCAACCCCCATAGATCCTGTAATTGATGCTATCAAAAAGAAGTTGGCAAAACATAAAGCCAGATGTTATCTCATGAAGCGAAATCTTACAGCAGTTAAAAAAGAATTACAGCTTCTGTCTGAGGTTGACTTGGTAAGATAACTAAGACACACTATTAATTTCACCAATTTTGAAAGTTTTATCAATATTTCTCTTTAAATTGAATGAAAAGCTGAATTGTAGGTCAAGAAGAAAAGAAATTGTTTAGGTTTCAGTTTATATTTTATCGTGAAGTATATATTGCTTTGGTACAATCACTCATAATATTAAGTCATTGAAGTAAGATGCTCTCCATAACGCTGGATGTCCTAGAAAAAACTTGTTCCTGAAAATATATTTATCCAATGTGTTCAAAACACTATGAATGATTAACAACTTTTTATCTACTTTAAAACAATATTTTAAAATAAATGCAACTAATATTTGGAAAGTCAATAACCTGTAAATATTTGAAATTAATTTATATCTTTTATCGTATGCATATCAATTATTGAAATGTTGAAACAAAATATTAAATTTATACACAAGTTTTAATGTTGAGCATTTGTAACTTGAAAGCATACATGGCTGTAATGATAAATTCTAGGGCCCTGGAGCAAGAACTGATCAGGGGCCCTCCAATTCTGTTCTTCTGAATGATATGTATATATATATATATATATATATATATATATATATATATATATATATATATATATATACATATACATATATATTTATTTATTTATTTATTCATAGAGATTAGAGACCTGAGTATACAGTATGTACCTAAAATAATAGTTTTTTGAATTGGTTTCAATTCAAGGCAAAACTTACTGGATTGTTGTATAAAGTATGGTTATTTGTTGTTGATATTTTAAAGACACATTAATTAAGTTAAATTAGTTACTATCTATTCTTTTTTAAGAATTAATAGGTGCCCCACCTAAATTTTCTTATCATTATAGGTATTTCATGATATAGGTAACATATAAGTGAGTAAATTTTTTGGACCAATTCATAAGACTTTAACTTTGAAAAAATTGTGGGCAACTGCCCAAACTCTGGTTGGGAACCCTACAGCCCTGCCACTATGGCTGCGGTGGTAGTTGTGGTCCTGAACATGAGAATATGCACTATGGGAAGAATAATCTAAGATATTGGATAAAGATGTTAATTGCATTTAAGGAATGTAGATTATTTTCAGTGCTATGTAATATTTTTTAATCATATTATAAATTGCTGCCAGTTTTTATTTCAGCATTACTTACTGCCTTGAAAAATATATAAACTCTATATTGGCATAAATAGTGCAACACTAAAAAGTCGAACTCATAGACGTCAATCTACACTCAATTTATAGTAGAATCATCATTCGTGCTCAATTTGAAGTTCAGGAAAACGAGATACTGAAATTGCCATTGCTAATAACTTAAGTTTTTGTTACAATTACATTTTTTGAAAGCAACTCTCGGGAATATCAAAAGCTTATAAACCCCGTAATTTCAATAAGTGCTGGATTTGAACCGCTGTCATTGCAAACCGAAAACATCTCTGAGGGTAGAGCGTTCCATAGGCTTACAGTGTAGTAACGCCCTCTGGTAAATGTTCTGGCTGTTGGGATGTGTACTGCAATTTGGTGTGTATTATCTGCATACCTTGTGTGACGAGTGAATTGTAATCCTGGTGGAATAATGGATGCAATGACCCAGAACATATGTCGTGATAATATCCATAAAAGATACACACGTTCACAACCTTGCTCCTTCATAGGTGCAGTGTTCCAATGATGGAAAAACTTAAGTCTTATAAAGTAACAATAATAGTTTGGACTTAAACAGATACTACATTTTCCAATACTTATGGAGGATAAATGAGGAACGCTTTTATTGAAAACCTATGTCTTG
The DNA here is from genome assembly GCA_030704885.1 of Cynegetis impunctata. Taxonomy (NCBI): domain Eukaryota; kingdom Metazoa; phylum Arthropoda; class Insecta; order Coleoptera; family Coccinellidae; genus Cynegetis; species Cynegetis impunctata. Next base: position 1,169,324 of record JARQZK010003619.1, read on the forward strand.
GTGGCATTAAAACCAAACAAATTATCAGATCCCCAGCTAGAAATGGACCTAAAATCTCTATTTATGTCTGTGCAGATGGTCAGATGTAGAAGCACTGACAGGCCCTCAATCCTCAAGCAATGTACTCTCCTTCAAAATGTTTTCACCTCTTTTAGAATATCGTAGTTGCGTAGGTAGAGGAAATATCATCAATCATTTCAGTGGTGGCATTATTAAATTGATTTTTATCACTGGAATTGAGTTGAATCAGAATTATGATGTATGTTGTCACGCCACCAATAATCTGCAAAAAAAAAATTAATAAAAATTATTTTTTTTCTGTTCATCCCTTACCGAGAACATTAGACTGGTGTTGACCGGAAAAAATCCAGCTGCGCTGAATTCGATATCTTCGTTAGCCATCTGTAGTGAAAACATTTCAATCTCATCTATCATGTTACAATCATTCGTTTCTATCTGATGAATGAGAAAGCCAGATTTTCCTGCCTGAAAGAGTTGATGTTATGAATTAATTTTTTAATTTTTTGAAAACATTTTAAAATTAAGTACACTGAAGAAAATCTCAATCAAGTATGCTACTAAAAGTTTTGATATCTTGATAGAAGTGGAACCTAAGTCTTCTAGGATCCAAGTTTTGAACGTTAATGTAAATCATTTTATATAAGATACTAATTTTAAACTCCAATTTCCATATATATGTATGTATATAGCTGAATAAAGTTCAAACTTTAAAATAAAACACACTCGACTTAAGTTTCACTATATAAAAAAATATTTAGATACTTTATTTAGCAGTAACGGATAGTCGACATGTTTCAAGTTATGAACTCATTATCAAGACTGACTACAGGAGAGTATTACATCTTATTTTATAAAACAGACAAAAGCAAAGGTGATACCTGAAAATCAATTTGTTCATTTACAAGGGGTAATTGACTATTATGGGCGGAACTTATTTCGAGAAGGTCAAGGCGGGTCCTTTGTTACCTGAATGCAACAATTGGGTTTGTCCAATATAGAAAGTAGGACAATCGTCTCAAAATATTTTATAAACACCACACTTTTCTCCGACGTTAGATTTTTCTTTATTATTGACCAAGAATGACTTCAAGTTTCTTTTATTTGTACAAATTGTTTCAACATTATTTTTGGATAGTCTGTTACAAATTTTGCTACTCAAATTCGGTACATAAAGCGCCTTGACCTTCTCGAAATTCTCGAAATAAGTTCCACCTATAATAGTAAATTACCCCTTGTAAACGAACAAATTGATTTTCAGGTATCACCTTTGCTTTTGTCTGTTTTATAAAATAAGATGTAATACTCTCCTGTAGGCAGTCTTAATAATGAATTCATAACTCGAAACATGTAGACTATCCTTTACTGTGTGAGGATGGTCCTAAGTCCTCTTAATAAAACACAAGGTTCTGCTCTTAAATCTTCTTTATTGGGAGGTTCATAGTCATGATGGCTTAAAGACTCTCGTCGGACCTGACTAACCGATCAGCGACAATATTTAACGGAAGTTCGGCGGAGTAGAGTCAGCACTTTAAAGTTTACTTAATATAATGAATATGTGGAATAGCAACAATTCGGGTTTACTGGTCTAGAAATGATCCGATGACCCGTGGAACTGTCGCAACACTTCCTGTATAATGACCTCGACTAAATGGGTGAATTAACATATGAATATTATAAAAGTATCGTATCACTACAACTGCTAAATACAGTATCTAAAATTTTTTTTATATAGTGAAACTTAAGCCAAGTGTGTTTTATTTTAAAGTTTAAACTTTATTCTTTATGATGTTTCACCAAGTGATGTGCGAGAATTCAATCTCATTATATATCTGCACCTCACTCACTTGACTTTCGATACAAAGTGCAATATCTATTATTTTCGGGGATAATACGACTGAATTTCGTGACCTAGAATGAAAATCGCTATGACTTACCTCTTTTATTGTGTATTCACATGCATTGCAAACCATGTATATGCAGTAAGCAAAGCACAAAGTGCAGGTAACAGAAGACATCAACTCCCTCCAAATTATCACATCATTGAATTGCCGACAAATCAAATAAATATTCATCACTTCCACTACGAATGTGTATCCAAAAAAGGCAACCATACGGAACCCAAAGGTTTCACTTATCATTCGTATGAGCTTGTTTATATTGTGATGCCATGTACACACGTGGCATAAAATCTCCAGTGGTTTCCTCTTATTGCCGTTCACTGTGCTGATTTCATCTGTGTTGCCCATTGTTATTGTTTTGAGAAGATCATTCAGTATACGTAGCCTTTCCTTGATTAGACACACAACGTCGGATATAGCATAACTCAAGGTAATGGCCGTAGATTGAGGTAAAAGGTTGAATAATATTAAATTTATGGGGTGCACCTCTTGCTTTGCATAGTAAAGCATCATAACTGGAATAAAAATCTGGGCTATCTGACCTGAAAATGAATTATTGTTATTGTTAATATTGAGTTTTATATATATATATATATATATATATATATATATATATATATATATATATATATATATATATATATATATATATATATATATATATATATATATATATATATATATATATATATATATATATATATATATATATATATATATATATATATATATTTCATGCTGACAATTTCATATAACGCCATCTCGTAACATTTTTTGGTATTTTTATTGTTGTCCATGGATAATAATCAACTGTAACCTTAAAATTTTGTGAGATATGATATTATCCAAATTTTAGTTTGGTTAGACCAAGAATAAGGTCCATTTTTCATATGTAGTTAATATGTGCACATCACAATGCCTAGCAAACCTCCTAATAAATCATTTAACTTTTATTTACGTTAGTATCTAAATATATCATCCGAACAAACACGATTTTTCAAAAGAAAAGACAAAACTAAGGTCGGTCGCCCAGGAATATATATATATATATATATATATATATATATATATATATATATATATATATATATATATATATATATATATATATATATTATACTCGAAAAGCAAATATCTTACGGAAAAATGTTTCGGATAAAAGGTTGATAGTTTTGAGGGGGAAGACCACTTGCAGAAATCAATTCCTTTCCCTTCACACAGTATCTAAATATATCATCCGAACAAACACGATTTATGAAAAGAAAAGCTAAGCGCGGTCGCCCAGGTATATATATATATATATATATATATATATATATATATATATATATATATATATATATATATATATATATATATATATATATATATATATATATTTATATATATATATATATATATATATATATATATATATATACATATATATTTATATATTATACTCGAAAAGCAAATATCTTACGGAAAAATGTTTCGGATAAAAGGTTGATAGTTTTGAGAGGAAGACCACTTGCAGAAATCAATTCCTTTCCCTTCCGGCCCTTCACTCTTGTGGAGGGAAGGGGCCGATTTGAAATTTTAAATGGGAATCCTATATATATATATATATATATATATATATATATATATATATATATATATATATATATATATATATATATACAGTGCGGAAAAAAAGTATGGACTTACCCTAATAATTTGGTAGCCTTCAGGTTTTATGGAAAACGCTCGAACAGGTCGATTTAGTTTTTCTGTTTCCTACATTTTGACCAAATTATTTTGTTCTTTTAATGACATCTGTCAAAAATATGACGTCATCGACATTTTTCTTAAATGACAGTATATAGCATGCGATACATCATTTGAGAGCTCTTGCTTCACTCAGTATGTTCCTAGATTTTTATGCGATTCTGTAGCTTCGTTTCAAAATGGCGGCGGTAAAATTGTGAAAATTATTTTTAATTGACTCCCAGTAAAAGAATAATTCTTTCCCGATTTATCAGAGAAAAACAATCAATCATCATACTCAGACAGTACTAAGGCTTTATTATTCAATTCCTGTCCTTACATTAAGTTTCTTGGCCTGAGCTTGTTTTTTAATTCCATGGAGAAAAACGAAATTCGATATCTCAAAGGCATTGCAATAGAAGTTTTGGACGGCCGCCATTTTGAAACGGAGCTGCAGAATCGCATAAAAATTTAGGAATATACTTAGTAAAGCAAGAGCTTTCAAACGATCTATCGCATGCTATATACTGTAATTTGAGAAAAATGTCGATGACGCCATATTTTTCACAGATGTCATTAAAAGAACAAAATAATTTGGTCAAAATGTAGGAAACAGAAAAACTAAATCGACCTGTTCGAGCGTTTTCCATAAAACCTTAAGACTACCAAATTATTAGGGTAAGTCCATAATTTTTCTCCGCACTGTATATATATTTATATTTATATTTATATATTTTTATATATATATATATATATATATATATATATATATATATATATATATATATATATAGAGAAGAAGTAGAGAAAGCTGAAATTTATACATAAAATATAAAATTTTCTAAAAAAGAGAGTTTGGTAGAAAGTCCACTCTGGTCCTTCGCCATTTCATATAATCATTATTTACGTTTACGCCAATGTCAAGAAAATTACATTCAAACATAAGAGGTTAATGAATTAAGCCGAATTTCGACCACTGGGCGACCAGTTTTATATACGTTGTTCGCAAAATTCCGTTTTGGGGCATCTCGAGAAAAAATATCGCTAGGGCTACTCGCCACGGCAGGATAATATTTTTATAGAATTACAAGGATTGATTCGTATGCTCCACTCCTTGAAAAGAAATAAAACTAACAAACAAATTTCAACCACTTTATGTTTCTACGCAATTTGCTCATTTGTGCTCCAATTTCGCAATCACTTCATAGAAGGAATTTTCGCCGGCCTTGTCAACCACTTATTTACGGCGCACAAGACTTGCCGAAATTTTTTCAGTTCGTTTTTTTCAATGTTTTGGATACAGTTGGTATTCACTTGAACCTAAGTCCGAAGAATAGGATGATTTCGAACCCTGCATCACGAATACCAGCCATCGAAAACAAAAACTTATGCATTAGGGTAGTGATTCTCAACTTTTTTTTCGTCGCGAATACCAGCCATCGAAAACAAAAACTTATGCATTAGGGTTGTGATTCTCAACTTTTTTTTCGTCGCGTACCCCTTGAAAATATATTTTCACTAATTGTACACCCTAGGATATTATCCTTAAAAGTCTTACTAGCATAAAAAATATGAATTTAAAGATGTCTTATTTGGTATGACAATGAAATGCACATAAATAGCTGTAAAATCTTCTGCATTAAATTGTTTTAAAACGGACACAATACAAACCACATTTCAAAAATACATAGCATATTTATAGGTCACTTATTCATTAGTATCTTTCAAATTTGCTCATAATTAAAACAAGAAGTTCTCTTCTGTATCTTATGGGAGCTCTGTCCTTGCTTTTCCTCACTCAGTTTCTTGAAGTGTCGTTCAAACGATGATAAGTACCTACAATCTTAAACCCGGGGCAGCATCCAGTTTGTTTCTGTACTTGTTTTTTATGAACGCGTACGAGGAAAACGCTCTATCTACCAAGGCAGTCTATGAACAGGGAAACAAAAATTTGATTGCTAGGTTAGAAAGACTTTGGTATTCAGTGATAATATCTAACCAAAACTTGATGAGAGTCTTACTTTTAAAACCGGATTTCAACGTACTTTCATTAGAAAGGTCAATCAGTGTTTCTTCTCCTGCAATACTCAATTTTCACTCATTAAGTTATGCTTGTTCGTCGGTACAAACGTTGCTAAATTTAAAGAAATATTTTATTTATGAAGTTCCGCCATTGCTCTCTATCTATCCGCGAAATCCCTGGCAACTCTTGGCTGACCCCCAGGGGTTTGCGTACCACTGGATGTGGTTGAGAACCACTGCATTAGGATATTCTCTCGATGGAATAGTAATCCTTTCCTTAACTTTTTCTGTCTCTTTTCATTTATGGCTTCACACAATTTGCCTATATGATGTGCATACCAGGAGCCTGTTATAGTAATTTTTTTTTAAGGTAGTCGATGAGCAATACAACCTCAGCATCCCAGAAAATAGAAGCTTATCGAAGGACCTCAGCCATGTTCATCTTGACAGCTTAATTTTCCACTCCTAAAGTCACCCAGTTAAATCGATATGAATTTCCTTTGGAATTAACTTATTTATGAGTATTTAATCATACATATTTCCTCCTTGGCATCGATTTTCACACATAGAGCACACATGCGTTGACATAATCGATAGAAGTTCAGACTTGCATTTTCAGAGAATATAGCATTCCACTGAAGATAGTTTCAATTATATTACCTTGATTGGAACTAGATGAGGATTGGAGCATGGAGATCAACCCGCGTATTATGCTCATCATTGTTGATTTCACACTGTTCAAGCATTACATATATAATTTATAGAAATTAACAAAGCGTATGAATGGCTAACCCACAAAATATTAAGGAGTGAACCTGACACACTGTAAGTTGAACTTCAGCATAGATGGCCGTCCATGGTGAAGTGATTTTGCTTTCTGGGTAGTTCCATGTCAAATCAACACACTTTCAATTAAATTTTCACCTCACCATCTCAGATTTTGGTGAAACTCATTGTGGATACTGGAACTAAGAAAAATACCAAAATTCAAATTTTTTTCGCATACCGTTTCCAAAATATGGCTGTGTAAACTTTCAAAATTTCGGCCAAAAACCGAAAAGTTACTTTTTTGAAATTGTGATATATAATATGCCATACGTTATAAGGAAAAAGTTTTTGTCAAAATACAAATTCATATTTTGACTCAATATTTTTCCAAAAAGTACATAATCTAAAATTTTCAAAATTATTCTACAAATTGTTTGTACTATTGTCAATCACCTGGCCAAATATAAAAATGGGATGGAAATGGCTTCTTTGTTAAAAAAAAGTTTAATTGGCGTTAATGATGATGCGTTTCATTGTTGAAATAAATTAATGACATGATGCTCATTTTTTTATTATAAAAGCTAGCCTGCATAGTTAAATTTAACAAAATAGGCATTAACAATAACTTTTGAATAATTAAATACAAAACAAAAATCCCTAAAAAAAATGTTTGGGATTTTTGAGAATATATTCTTCAATACCTATGTAACCCTTCGAAAAAATCAAATGATTTTATAAGAGACAAAAAAAAAGCAGAGAAATATCGTGAGGATGCTGGAATCATTTCCACAAATACCTAATGGCTCCATGATACGTGATAAATGTAGATAAGGCGTGATCAAGCTGAAAAATACAGAGCTACTCGGTGATAATAATTCTGAAAATGAAGATTCTTCTGCATCAGAAGTAACAGTCCCAAACATACACCCAGACTGTATCTCAAGCTCAGTGGTTGTTCAAGCACTAAACGTATACCTTTATGAACTAGGCGAGTCCCCAATTGATAATAAAAAATAGCATCTAAGCATTATGCCACATCAAAAGTGAAAAAAAAATCTCATTAATGAAATGTAAAATTTTTTTGTTGCTGCTGATACTTCATCGCTAGATATTGGTACAACCGATATTGAAGAATCTGTTCTCCAAAATCCCAAAAACAAAATTATTTTCAGGGGAAAGCTACTTAAAACTCAATAATTAATTTTTCCTCAGGTAAGTGTGAATTTGTGTTTTGTATGTAGTTGTTCAAAAATTATTGTTAATGCCTATTCAGTTAAATTCAGCTATGCAGGCTAGCTCGTATAATAAAAAACTAGCTTATGTCATTAATTTCTTTCAACAATGAAACTCATCATCATTCCAGATATTTTAATTTTGTCAAGTGATTAACAGTAGGTTACTGATATTTACAGTTTTTCATATCTTATGTTGAATATTTTATTTTGTTAAGTATTTTGATTATTGAATTATCTATTTATATCAGTATTAAATTATATTAAATGCCAATTATTTTCAAAATATATGATTCTTAAGGGTATATAGGTATTATAATTTGGTCAAAACAGCCTATTGAAGAAAAACAAGTGCCAATTAAACTTTTTTTTAACAAAGAAGCCATTTCCATCCCATTTTTATATTTGGCCAGGTGATTGACAATAGTACAAACTATTTGTAGAATAATTTTGAAAATTTTAAAGTATGTACTTTTTGGAAAAATATTGAGTCAAAATATGAATTTGTATTTTGACAAAAACTTTTTCCTTATAACGTATGGCATATTATATATCACTAGAAAAGAGCATAAAGAATGCTGCAAAATGACAGCTCTCTAGCTCAACTAGGGCAGCTCCTAGAGCAATTTCAAAAAAGTAACTTTTCGGTTTTTGGCCGAAATTTTGAAAGTTTACGCATTTTGGAAACGGTATGCGAAAAAAATTGAATTTTGGTATTTTTCTTAGTTCCAGCATCCACAATGAGTATTCCAAATTTCAGCGAAATCTAAGATGGTGAGGTAAAATGGGTGTGTTGATTTGACATGGAATGACCCTTCTTGAAAAAGACATAAAGATCGTAAACTGTGATTGAAAGCCGAATCGAAGGATCAATGAACAGATAGCTTAAAAATTGTGAATTTTTATTCAAAAATAGTTGAACTTAAAACAACATCAATATAAAAAATATATCATTTCTTTAATGCATTGTCTACAACTGTATAAAACTTGTATTGCGTATTATTATTAAGAGAAGAGTTTTCAGACGGGTCAAAATTATTGATATAACTATTCTTTAAATTGATTTTATGATTTTGCGTAAAGATACGTTGGTTGTTTAAATGTAAATTTAATTATTTAGAGGTATTTCTAAATAGTAGCAATCAAATTATAAATTATGTTATATAAGAACAGAGAGTTTTTTGTAGAATTGTGGTTATCATTTCGGGGTAAGGTGTACTCGAAGATTATTTGTGCAATTTAAGGATTATTAGACCATTTGGGAGAATTTATAGATTTAATTATCGATTCTTTAGTTGATCAGTTTCCTACTATAGTTTAGATAACTTATTTTTTCTTTCAAAGGGTTAGTTGATCCAAATTCTAATCGAGAGTAATTTAGATAAGTTCCTACCATGCGCTCTCTCGAGTGAGGGCTTGAGTACGAAATTGAATTTTCTAAAAATTGCTGATCTAACGAAATACTTTGATAATAGAGGGTAAGAATAAGTTAGGAGGAGTGTTGGTGTGGTGTACGATACCGAGTTCTCGAAAAACACCTTTCTATTCAAGCTAATTCAGTTATAGCAAATTAAATTGTAGCAAAGCAGTCCCGGCGTATTCCGTGCTGTCAGTTGTTGGTTAATTATTTAACTATTGACTACCCTTATTTTTTTCCACAGAAAATTGCTGATGGATGTCCAGTTGGTTTTCTCGTTTACTGTCGCTTTTTCGTTTACTTTATTATTTTTATTTTCTATTTTTCTAATTTGGCGTGGGATATGTAAGTGAAATATGAATTATTTCACATCTTTACATGTTGTATAAATTTCTGAACAATTTTTTTTTTATTTTTATAATAGTTTCAATGATTTTCAAATAATATAAGTTGCTTGTAGTTGTAAACAAAAATTACACTTTAATGTTTCGCATGGACGTCGCTATGGATGCTAAATGGATAACATTGTCAATGAAGAATTTATTATTGGTACTAGTTGCATAAGATAGATGCTTTAGGTCAGTGATATTTGATCAAAGAAATATTTAAATCGGAAGATTAGTCCAGTCACCATCCGTTTTCCCGTGAAATTTTGAGAATCAAGGTCGATTTCCTTGAAAATTGAGATTTAGGTAGTATTTATAACCTTCTTCAAAATCTATAATGTGCCGAAGTGTGCTTTTGCCTTAGGGGTGAAAGCTACCCCATCTAGGGGATAAAAATGATTTTAATCAAAATAACATCACAAATTGATGAAACGACTAATTCTAAGCAACTTTTGTTTCATAAAGTTTTTTGTAAAGTTGATAATTTGCGAGTTATTAACGATTGAAACTGTGCCATTTTCATTGAAAAAACGCATGTTGTTAAACAGTTTTTTACGAATAACTCGAAAATGTTTCATTTTATCGGAAAATCGTATAAAATAAAAATGTAGCCAATAAAAAAGAAGAGATATTAATTTTCGAATGACCTTTGTGAACCCAAAAACGTCTGAGTTATAACTCTTTGAAGAATGGTTATTTTTCGGGAAACCCAAAATTGAAAACCTTAAATAATTTGAAAATAGCGAAGTTTTTGGGTAATAGTCAAGAGTCCCTTTTCAAAGTACAAGAAAAAACCTTCAAAAGTAATTTTATACAACAGTATTTTTACAAGAATTTACTGACTTATATAACAAAAATAAAGTCCCTTTTTTTATTTATTTTTTAAATTTAACACTTACTACCTCTTCATAACCACCCTAAATGAAATTAAATAATCGTAACCCACTTTCAGTTATTCTAAATTAAGTGTTATTAATATGATCCATGTGATTTGAGAAGTTAAGAATGCTTAATTTATAAAAAAATTGTTGATTGAATTGAAAATCGCATTTCCGCAATTTTGAAAAAAAATGCATTTTTCTCAAATAAACTGAAAACTATTCATGATATGAAAAACTGTTTCGGTTGTTAATTGTAGTGTTTTTCTCACTAAAAATTTTGATATTTTTTTGATATTTGTATCATGAAAATTGAACGAGATATGTTGGCTCAAAGTTTGCATTCGCGTATTAATTGTGGCTCATCCAAGTACTTTGAAGTCAACTCTTTTCAAATGGAAGGTTAAAAAAACGTGGTGTCAAAGACCTTGAAATTCCTCACAGCATGTTCTTGAAAATATTATAGCTCAAAAAATGAGGGGGTAATCGTCGAAAAACCAACTTTTCAAATTTTAAATTTCGGAACAAAATTCCGCTTCACTGACATATTCTTCTGACAGTTTAGAAATTGAATATCCAAACAGTGCAGATTTGATACTATTTTCTCACAGCTTTACTGGATGTGACTCAACTTCTGCCTTCTTCAATAAAGGTAAAAAAAAATTTACCGACATTCTAGAAAAACGTTCCGACGTAAGAGAAAAGGCAAAGATTTTTTATAATAGTTCTTCAACGGTTGAAGATATTTTAGAAGCCGGTAGATACTGTACCGATTTGTTGTTTGGACTTAAATACATTGAAACGTGTAACAAACTTGTGTGAATACCTCGAACAAATCAGATATAACTCATTTATTGATTTAACCACTAAAAAAAGGCTGTTAGATTTTCATCTCTTGTCCCAACAGTTGATGCTTTCAATGAGCACATAATATGGCTGGGTAACAAAAATATTAATTATTTTGATTGGGGTTGGATTAAAATTGACGGAAATTTGCATCCAATCAAAAACCAAAATGAACCGGCACCTGAGGAGCTTTTGCAAATGATATTTTGTAATTGCAAAAAGGAGTGCGGTTACCGACGAGTAGGCCTCTTTTGCAATGTATAGTGCAGAACCTGCAGTGAAGACACTTGTCTAAACAGGACACCAGTTTTAGACCAAAAGGAAGATGTGGATACCGAGAGCGACGAGGAAACGAAAACCTATATTCAGTGCAAATGAATTTTTATCATTTTCTCTCAATATTACTGCAAAAAAACCGCCATATTCATATTTTTGGTCACAAGGGGTGGCTTTTATAAGGGTTGTGTTTAAAAAACGACAAAAGTTATATCACTGATGAAATATTCTCGATTCAATATTAATGCACTTTTGAATCATTTCTCATTGTGAAAAAATCGTTGAGATTATTTTTTAATAATTCATAATCTCAGAAGAAGACTTATAAGGGTTGAAGCGTCTCGGAAAAGTATAATTTCATTTAAATAGAGTATAATAATTCAATATGACGCAATTTTCAATTATTTCAATTTATAAATACATTCGAAACTACTTTTGGAAATTACTACAATCAGGGGATGATTTGAATGGGTTGCATCTGTCCGATTAATCGTAAACTTGTTTGAGTATATCAATAAACCTACAAATAATTCATTTAAACTATTTTAATCAAATACATGCTTAAATCTACGGTTTTTTAGTTTTTTGCGATTAGGGGTAGTTTTCACCCCTAAAAAATGAAAAGCACATTTCGGCAGAGTATAGATTTTGAAGAAGAGGGTAAGTAGAGCTCAAATCCAAATTTTTATCAAAATCGGTGTTGATTCTCAAAATTCCACGGTTTTACAGTTTTTTTACCGCTGGTGACTGGACTAGATATTTTCAGTTCGAAATAATGGTTTCTCTGTAAAAATTTGTTTTCTCTTTTTCGCAGTATTTTTTTTTTAACAAGTGCTTAGTTATAAATGACGAAAAATATTCAGATGTGTTTCATGTGGTAGACACCCATGTGCCAATGGTTCAAGTTACACACCCCTTGACGTAGTTACCACTCGGTATAGTTGCATGCCTCTTGATATTCCTAACGAAGTTATTCACGCTTCATACCATTTTTCTCATCTATAATCTCTCTTACTATCTCAGAAAGCGTTTTATATATTGTAGATAAACGAGCAAAATTACCAATTTTCAACGGTACAATCGACCAAGATTGCGTCACTTTAGGTGGGCATAATAGTCCAGTCAATGACGGTAAAAAAAGTATAAACTAAATATTTATCCTATACAGCACCGATTTTTATGAAAATTTGGATTTAGGTTCTAGTTACCATCTATTTCAAAGTCAACCCTGTGCCCGGGGTTGCTTTTTCTTTGTGGTGGATGTTACCCCTTCTTGGGATTGAAAAATTTTTCATTGAAAATAAGTACGGAAATCGGTGAATTGACTAATTCTGAGCAACTTTTGTTCCGTGAAGTTTTTTCTGAAAGTCAATACTTTTCGTCTTAATCGCGAATGAAATTTCGGTTTTCAGGCAAAAAAAAAACCTATTTTCAGATTCTTTTTCGCGAATAACTGGAAAAATATGCATTTAATCGAAAAACCTGAAGAGAGCAAAATTATAGCTTAAAGAAAATCGTGTATTTACTATGTATTCTGACCCAATGCAAACGGAATTATTGCTTGTTGAAAGTTGATTGGTATTTACCACTATGTGAATTCATCAATATACTAATATACAATTTCTAATTTCTACAAAAACATGCTTTGTTTTTTCCCCATAACTCGCTTAGTTTTTAAGCAATGAAGTCCTTCAAAAAAGAATTAAGTAGGTTTTTTTAAGAGCTATAAGCTCATGTAAATGAATTTTTTTCAGATCTTATTTTTGAAAAGGTTCATGCTAAAAGGGCTCAAAAAGGGTACTTTTCGCGAACACACGCAAGCTTTAAATGGCCATATCTTACTCAATTTTCATCCTATAAAAAAAAACGCCAAAATTTTTAAATAAGAAAAACATACAATTTCGTACTCCATAAAATTTTGTGCATTATTAATAGTTTTTGAGTTATTTTGAAAAAAAAGGTGATTTCTCGCTAAATTACGAAAATGATATTCTATCTTCAGACTCAATTTTTTTCAAAAAGAAGTACTTGAAACTAGTCAAACACTCAAAACGTATTATAAAAACATAAATTAAGTAAATTGTAAAGTGGCAACGATTTCTTCCAAATGGGGTGGAAGAGAGGGTGAGATTTTGACTATTTTTTGCCAACGAAAAAATAGGAATTAAGAAAAAATAAGAATAATTCTCTTCATAACTCGCTTAGTTTTGATGCTAGGAACTTTTATAAAAATTGAAAATAAAGATTTATTGAAGGACCGAAAGATGCATTGGTTTCTGGTTATTGTACGCAGAAACTTTTCATTCTGGCGATTGAAAATACCAGTCAAATTTCAACAAGCAATAATTCCGTTTGTATTGGGTCTGCATACATCATAAATACACGATAATACACAATTTTCTTTGTTTTTTATAAGCTATAAATTTTCTCCCCACATTTTTTTTGATTTAATGCATATTTTCTCAGTTATTCGAGAAAAATAATATGAAAACATGGTTTTTTTGCCTGAAAACCGACAATTTCACCCGCGAATATGTGGAAAAGTATTGACTTTCAGAAAAAACTTCATAGAACAAAAGTTGCTTATAATTTGTCAATGTATCGATTTCCGCACTTATTTTTAATGAAAAATTTTTTACTCCCAAGAAGGGGTTTGATCCACCCCCAGGGAAAAAGCAACCCCCGCCACAGAGTAGACTTCGAAATAAATGGTAAGTAGAACCTAAATCCAATTTTTTATGAAAATCGGTGCTATATGGGATAAATACACGGGAAAATAGTCATTGACTGGACTATAACTCGCAGTATGATTGTGGGGCATCATATGGAAAGTAAATTAGGTTTGTATCTTAACCAAATGCGCAGCAATTCTCCGAAAAGTGCCTATATAGATAGGTTTTTTAAACCTGTCGTCCAAGCGCACCAATTTCCCACCTTGAGGCCATGCTAACGATGCCAAAAACTCTATAGTAAAGTGTTATTATCCTAGTTCATTTCATACAAGTTATATAAGATCATTAGAAGGGCCTTCCTAAGACCTATCCAATGGTGTATATACCACTGGCAGTTTCTGATAGCCACTTTAGGCTGACTTTTTGGTTTATGTGTTTTTTCGAAAACAACTTCTCGCTAAGGATAAAAGCTCGATAAAGCTGATAAGGGGGCGTTCAAGTATTACGTAACGCAATTTGGAGGGAGGGGGGGTCTTTTAAAACGTTACGATGCGTTACAGGAGTGGGAGGGCGGTTCGAACAACGTGCTACGTAACATTGATTTTTATTGAAATAAAAAACTAGAGAATCTGAATCTCCGAAGTTGTTAACTCTTTTCGTTTATTTTTTACGGGGAATCCCTCGATTGTATTGTAAGTCAGTTTTATTTTGTTGTCCCAAGTTGGCAACTCTATCCGTTTATGTTTTATGGGGAATACCTCGACTTTATTATTCGTCATTTATATTTTGTTTCCGTTGCCAGTTTCCATTAAGTGTTTTAAACACGTAATACACAGGAGCGAAACTACGAAACTATCTACCTACATACATACGAACATATATATATATATAGATATATATATATATATATATATATATATATATATATATATATATATATATATATATATTATATACATATGTAGAGAAAGAGAGACTTTTGAAATTGGGTTTTTGATGCCAAGCATCCTGAAATGTCATGAAACGAAAAACTATCTTGGGCCTAGGTCCTACTAGGGGTGCTAATCGCACCCATTTCAATAAGCAGGTTTTCAAAGTGAAAACCTGCTAATAAGCGAAAATTGAATAATGCATGAGAAAAATAATGGTGGATGAAGTTAGCTAAAAATGTATGCAACGACAGGGCTAAGTCAGGAAAACGGCATAATTAAATGTAAGATTAGTAGTAAAAGTTTATAAGGACAAATTTGAACCCTTTTCAACATACCACATCATGTATGATTGTTTATTAAATAAAAATCTCTTGTTTTGTTTATTATTAACGAAAACACGATTAAAACAATAAAAACGGTATTTTAGCAACTTTCCGGTACTTTGCGCAACATATTTGTGACTTTTAGGTAAAAATGGTCACTTGGGTGTTACGTAACGTTTATAGGGGGGAGGAGGGGTTCATGAAAACGTTACGGAGCGTTACATAGGGGGAGGGAGGGTCAAAAATCTTCAAAAATTGCGTTACGTAATACTTGAACGGACCCTAAAGCCGATAAAGTAAAATTTTACTAAAGCAATAACTGTATCAAGACTAGGAGTACAACTTAATTCTGTTCATGAACTGTTTGCTTGGTTCTGACCAAATTTCTAAAGAGGCAACCAAATTTGATGACCACGTCATAGACTGAGAGATACTGGAAGGATTTGTGAAGTCATTTCTTACAGTATGGCGCTTTTAGGGGAGTTCATATACGTAACAAATTGAAAGAAAATTACGTTCTTACTGGTGGTGCGCGGGTCGCAATTGCAGAATAATTAATTGAAACTGATCGAAAATCCGGAGGTGTCAAACAATTTCTTTCACAAAATGTCTTCAATTTATCGGTATTTTAACAACAAAAAATCCGACGCTCGCTATATGCCATAGGTACTTTTCCAGTGGGTGTTTAAGCCCGCCATACTTTTTTGAAAATGTTTTTTTTTTCAATTTTTTTGAAATTTATTTCTTACAGGCTGATTTTTTTTAACAATTGTTTTTCATTAATCTTGTGCGAAAATCACCACGCCATACCATTCCGACGGTCCAAAATACCCGCCACATCCCCTCAAACATGTAATTTTTTAAAATTCGAAAAACTATTTCTTTCACCTTGAAATTTGGTCTAGTAGTTGTTTTTATGATTAGAAACATAATTTTTATAATGCCATACCTATAGAGTGGGAGATATACGTACAATGTAATTAAGTAATTGTAAAATTTCATGCAACATTTGAACAATTTCATACAGTATGGCACCACTTTTGGACACCAAAATGGGATAAATTTTTCTGAATCATACTTTTTATGAACTTTTCGAAAATTTAAATGCCATACTTTAAAAAATCGTTTTATTTATTTATTTTTTTCACATCGCAGCGTGCGTATCACGGTCTTTCTTTCCAAGGTCACAGTATGGCGTATTCAACTTATAATCGTATTGGGACAATCTGATTTCATTTATGTCATACTGTAAAAGTAATTTCACGGCTTCTATAGGCGTGTTTTAAAAACGGTTAAAAAATACCATTTTTCAAGTATGGCACCACTTTTGTACTGCACTAGAAGTTTGGCGAATATCATTTTGTCTCACTGTATCATAAACTGACCACGATTTTTTAACTTCCATACTGAAGGAAATAGTTTTTCGAATTTTGAAAAATTACATGTTTGAGGAGGTATGGCGGTTATTTTGGATCGTCGGAATTGTATGGCGTGGTGATTTTCGTATGAAATTAATACAAAACAATTGTTCAAAAGAAAAATACGCCTGTAAGAAATAAATTTCAAAAAAATTTTAAAAACAGCATGGCGGGCCTAAACACCCACCGGAGGCATATAGCGAGCGTCGGATTTTTGGTTGTCAAAATATCGATAAATTGAAGAAATATTGTGAAAGAAATTGTTTGACACATCCGGATTTTCGAGCAATTTCAATTAATTATTCTGCAATTGCGACCCGCGCACCACCGGTAAAAACGTCATTTTCTTTCAATTTATTACGTATATGAACTCCCCTAAAAGCGCCATACTGTAAGAAATGACTTCACAAATCCTTCCAGTATCTCTCGGTCTATCTGTAGAATTTTCAAAATTTACTTCCATATCCAAAAATACATGAAAATTCATAGAATCACACACAAAAATATTTAAGGAATCAATATTTCACAAAATAGTTTGATAAAAAGTAGATATTTACCTATTAGCATCCAACGTGATTTTCTAATACATTTTCCATAATCCACACTAATATTGAATTTGAGTAATTCTTGATCGATAACGATGAGTTTCTTCAACAAGACAGACCACCCTTTCACTCGAAATAAACCGTCAACCCATAAAGTAATTACTAACAGAAACGAGGAGGCGTACATAGGAATGTTGGACGATATAGTATCCCTGGTGAATTGAGTTTGAAAAAAACATGCTAGAAGTGCAAAGTATCCAGCAACCAAAACTATTAAATAGCAATATGACAGAATGGATTTTTCTATTCCTCTTCCAGAGAATTTGAAGGTCGCACAACCTGTAATCTGACATAATCTTATATTTGTGACGAGTGACTTATAGAATTCTCGCGATATATTTTTTTTGCTCGCGTTTAGTTTTATAACTCTTGACCCCATAATGCCACTGTTGGTTCTGAATTAATTTGTGAGAATACTAGTTAATTGCTATAGTATACAAACAAGTAATATCCAAATGGGTTCATCTTATTATTGATCAAAGTTATTACTTTGTACGTCAGGTCCTATTTGAACAACAAATAATTTAATCATTGATTGTATCTTTCATTTAATCCTTCGTTCGATAACTCGAATGAATGAAAGTTAGCTACCTGAAATTTATATATATATATATATATATATATATATATATATATATATATATATATATATATATATATATATATATATATATATATATATATATTTCTTTCATCTTAAAAAAAATTCTGTATATTGAAAATTCAGATTCAGAACAAGAATATATATATATATATATATATATATATATATATATATATATATATATATATATATATATATATATATATATATATATATATATATATATATATATATATTGTTCAGAAAGATTTCCGCGGTCGAAAGTATTTGAAAAACTTGGTTCTCGGGATGAACCGCGTAAAAGATTTGAAAAATCTAAGAGATTTTTCAAATCTTTTACGCGGTTCATCCCGAGAACCAAGTTTTTCATATATATATATATATATATATATATATATATATATATATATATATATATATATATATGTATATATATATATATATATATATATATATATATATATATATATTTACAAATTTTTTTTAAGGTGAAAAAATTATTAATTAATAATAAATATTTCTTTGAAAATCAGAGATTCTTGTTTTTGAGAATGTCTACGTTAAGTACGTTAAGCGGTGAGTCGTCTTCTGAATCAGATGTCACCGTCCCAGTTATCTGTACACTTTTCACTGATCACAATGCGATCCATGGCTTTATTTACATTCATTTTTTGTCCGTTTAAGAGAACATTGTCTTGTGTCCTTGTCAGGTGGAGTTAACACAATGCAAATTATATAAAATTTGGCCAGGACCATGAGAAACTGTCCATTCAAGGGAGGTGTCCGTGTAAGAGGGGTGTACGCGAAGGGAAATTTCACTATAAATATATATATATATATATATATATATATAGTGTGATTTTTATAACTGGCCTATTAGGCGCATTTGAATACCTTGAAAATATGATAGTCTGTATCGAACTGTCTTTCTCAAATAAAGTCATCCCAATAGTATTTCCGGTTATACCGGAAGTTACTATCGACTTTCTTATTTCAAATGGAACTATATATTTTCATCAGGGTCGTTGAACTCCCTGCATGATTTGCTACATGTTTCACCCAGATTCTGTTAACTTTGTTTCTATGGTTACGCAGATATAATAAATTTTATGAAAAACTGGCGGCTTGTAAGGGTTCACTAGAAAAATCATATCTTTCGAACGGCTTATGACAAGAAAACAAAGAGACCAGCGGACATTAGCCAACATATTGCGCTTTTCAATACATGGTCTCATATAAATCTTGTTTACATGATGAACGGCGCAATTTTGTAGCAATAGGGTTGAGAGTTTGTATCTAGGTAGTTTTGTATATCTTGAATGGGATTGGTTTTGGTTCGAATTGGTTGGGGGGTCGACCAACCGGTGGAAGAAATAAATCTTGTTTACACGATTGAGAGCGCTATTTTTAAGCATTAGGGTTTAAAATTGTAAATAAGTAGTTTTCTATGATATCTTGGATGGGATTGGTTTTGGTTTGAATTGGTTAAGGGGTTGGCCCCCCAGGGGGAAAATAAATCTTGTTTACACCATAGAAGGAGCAATTTTATAGCAATAGGGTTGAAAGTTTGTATCTAGGTAATTGGTTGGGGGGTCAACCCCTCGGGGAAGGAAATAAACCTTCTTTACACGATAAAGTGCGTTATTTTGGAGCAATAAGATTGAAAGTTTGTGAGTAGGTAGTTTCGTATGATATATTGGATAGAATTGGTTTTGATACGAGTTGCTTGGGGGGTTGACCCCCTATGAGAGGAAATGAATCTTGTTTACACGATAGAAGGCGCAATTTTGGGACCATAGGGTTGAAACTTTGTATGTAGGTAGTTTCGTATGATATCTTGGATAGTATTCATTTCAATATAAATTGGTTGGGGGTTGACCCCCCGGAGGAGGAAATGAATATTGTTCACACGATAGAGGGCGCAATTTATATATATATATATATATATATATATATATATATATAAATATATATATATATATATATATATATATATATATATATATATATATATATATATATATATGTTCTCTTAAACGGACAAAAAAATACCTGTCGTCACTGAAAGTAAATAAAGTGTAACGTTCAACATAGACACAGACAGTGATATCTACTAACCGAGATGAAAATCTGTGTATTGAAGATCCAGATTTGAGACAAGAAAATGAAAATCCAGTTGAAATTCACGAACTTTTCGGAGAATCCAATGTCGATGTGGTTGCAGTAATAACAGAGGCTATTCCAAGTTATGGTGATGCTATTACCTTTACCAATCAGTTCAAACGTGTTGCCGAAGATAAAGGCGATACAGAAACTTTGGAGCTTCTTTATTAATTAGAAATACGATTTTTGGATGTCACCTTAGAGAAGAACAGGAGACAAAACAACAATATATGAATTTCTCCGTCATTGAAGTGTCATTTCATGTTGTGTTTATATTACTATGTTCTGGTATATTCTTGTCATATTTTTTAGTGAATCCTTCAGTTTTATGATTTTAAATCATATTTGTTTCAATTGAAATTCAATTGGAATCAAATAAAATGTCTATAATTACATTTTTCATCGAAAAATCCGATTTTTGTTTCCTTATTTCTATTAGGCGGACACCTTCCTTATATATATATATATATATATATATATATATATATATATATATATATATATATATATATATATATATATATATATATATATATATATATATATATATATATATATATATATCTATATACCTATATCATATATATATATATATATATATATATATATATATATATATATATATAATTGCAATAATTGAGAGAAATAAATATATTTCTATTCTATATATTACATTCTCTTCATTCGCAATATTTTCCGTATAGCTTATTTTATCGTAGCATGCAGTGAAACATCATGATGTTTTATTAGAGCATAACTATTTTCATTTTATAGTTAAACACAATCACGAACACAAAATTTAATTTTTAATTTTTTTCCAGAATGTCGACGTACTATTTCTCACTGCTCATTCACAATACCTCACTGGAAATTTTACCGAAGCGATGAAAACGTTATCTTCAGTACCTGCCAACTGCTTAGTTTACAGGTTTGCAACTTTGTTCATTCAATCCTGAAATATACGTTCTTTCTGCTTTCAAATCGAAAATAAGAGCTTTGTTCCCGGCAAAGAGTCTGAACCGATTCCGAACTGATCTCACGCGCAGTTTAAATTAAGCTGGATTTATAGTTTGACGGACTGTAAGCGTAGACGCAACGCAATAATATCAACTATAGAATTGTACTCTTGTTTATAAATGAACGTAAAGGCATGACGTAACGTAAGTGAAACGGACTGGAACGGAACTAACGGAAGAGTTGACCAACATTCATCTTTTTACAGTGCGTTTCTTACGTCTGGCCAATCAGAAGAAAGAATTCTGTGTGATGTCAGCCTCACTGTCAGATGTCACTTGTCGCGCCTTCAGTTCAGTAAAGTTCTTTGTTTTTTATTCTTGTTTTGTTAATTATTCACAATAGATGAATAATTAAAATATTACTTGTGAGAGGCTCCATCGCCCATTAAATAGATCCGTGAAAAATATAGATCGATAAAAATATAGTTTCTCGAACGCCGAGGAGTGCTAATCCCGTCCCTGCCTCTGTCGAAGGGGCGCACAATCTACTCTCTGTCAATCTCGAGTTCGTGCGGAATCGGGTAGATGCTACGACCTCATTGGGCCTCGCCGTGCCGAAACTTCTCGATAGAATTCAACCCGTCCAACTATCGGCTCCAAAGGCGATCACGTGAATTCGAGTCCATGGGACGCGAAAATAGTTCTTAAGTGTCGGGAATGCTGCCGTTTTAGAGAATTTCGAAGAAACGTCAAACTTTAAAAGTTCGATATCGAAAATCGGCGTCTCGGATCGAGGCGAGACGTAGCCTAAGCACTACGGAAAGGACGTGGGCGATCGACGTGGCCCTTCGGGCCCCGCGATTCGCGGCCGATCTCCTTATCTCGGCTTCATAAGTTTGCCAAAATGCGGCCTTCGGCCGCCTGCATTTTGGGAAGTCGGATTTGGCAAACCAATTATTTATTTAGTATTATATACTAGTGAGCGGCCCGATTCGAGAAAATATAAATCACGGAACCCCGATGGGTGTCACGCCACTGTCCGCCGCATAGCTGTCACATACCTAGCCGTCGTAGGGAGACAGCTGATTCCGTACGCCGGAACTCGTTACTACGACGCGATTGGGCCTCGCGCGCCTGGTAACTTTCGAAACGAATGAAAGCCCTCCAATTACTCGTTCGAAAGCCGGTCACGTGAATTCGAGTCCATGTGAAGCGAAAATAGTTCTTAAGCGTCCGGAATGCAGCCGTTTTCGCGAATTTCGGAGAAACGTCAAACTTTAAACGTTCGATATCGAAAATCGGCATCTCGGATCGAGGCGAGACGTAGCCTAAGCACTACGGAAAGGACGCGGGCGATCGACGGGGCCCTTCGGGCCCCGCGATTTGGGGCCGATCTCCTTATCTCGGCTTCATAAGTTTGCCAAAATGCGGTCTTCGGCCGCCTGCATTTTGGGAAGTCGAATTTGGCGAAGCAATTATTTATTTAGTATTATATATAATACAAATTCAAACCAACACAGGCGATTTATGATTAATATAGTTTGTAGGATATATTGAATATCACTCATCACCTTAACCTGTACCCATGCGCAAAAATTCCGTTCCGTCGAATTATAAATTGTGAAATTTTTCACGTTCAATTTGTTACGTATTCAGTGCGTCTACGTTTACAGTCCGTCAAACTATAAATCCAGCTTTATGGCTTTCGCGGATCCCAAAATTCTGAATTTTTAATTCCAGTTCTGCGTTCGCGGATTATCTCGAACCGATTCCGAATCGGTTCAGAACTGTTTATAGCAGTCCTTAGGATTGAGCTAGGATTTTGTTCGAGACTTGCGCATTCACGATTACTTGGTAATTTAACCAAACATTCGTGATTGCGCAAGTCACATAACCAAACGATCGTGGGATGCGCAAGTCACATTCGATAAATACAAGGTCTGTTCAAAAAATAATGTGAATTTTCAAATTTCGCGGGCTACGTACATTCGATTATCGATTTTTTGTTATGTTGGTCGTCTCGAACATATGTTCACAGTTTCAGCTATATAGCACATTTAGTTTGTTTGTGAGAGGCATAAAAGTTAGAAATGTTTTGCGTGTTCGGCGATTTTCTGCTGTCGAAATACATGGATCAAAGAGTTTGCATTAAATTTTGTGTGAAAATGGAATCAAGTACTCCAAAACAGTTGAAATGTTGAAAGTGGCATACCCTCCTCAGACCCCAAGTATCATATATGATACCTAAGGTTTATATTTTATTCTCGGCTTCCAGATCCATTTAGCAGAATGTACTTGATGGTATCATATAGGATACCCTGCTAAATATGCGCCTCATTTTTTGATGCGATGTTGGTTGCGTACGGCGGCAAGAAAAGTCAGTCGATTGTTTATGTTTGCAAGTGCACGTGCTGAGATGATGCCTCTACAGCGAAATAAATGTAAGTAATTGCTTGTTTGGTGTTTTATTGATATATATATATATATATATAAACACATATATATATATATATATATATATATATATATATATATATATATATATATATGTAAATATATATATATATATTATATATATACATATATATATATATATATATATATATATACACATATATATATATATATATATATATATATATATATATATATATATATATATATATATATGTATATATATATATATATATATATTTGTTGAACGTGTACTACAGAACATATGGAAAATATGGCTTCTGTTTTAAATATTACAAATAAGTCGGAATGGGGGATTCGGTTAACGTATCATAGGTGATACCTTGGGTCTCACTGACTACAAAATTTAATTTCAATGTAAAAATCAGATTTTGGGGATTTTCACGAGGAAACGAATATAGTTTACTTTTCATTTGAAATATTATTTTTTTAGGGCCTTTGACCGAGTTGGAGCTCGAAGAGATTGCTCTCGACTTAGACCTCGATTAGTCGGACCTCTATGATCTTTCTTCGGACAATGATGAGGAGGATGTACCTTCTGAACAAAGTGAAGGAAATTCGTAACAAAGTGAATGTGAAGAAGAAGAGACACCACCTCTGAAACAAAGGAAGGTACAACCTGTTCCGGATAGAAGATTCAGGACCGTTGGTAACATCCAACTACCAATATTCACGAAGCAAGAACAAAATACAAGATCAAAATGTCGATTTCCAAAATGTGGTAAATTAACGTTTGCCAAATGTAACGCATGCAATATTTATCTTTGTTTACAGAACTTGTTTCGCGCTTTTTCATCAATAAAATGTTTTTATAGATCTGTTGTTTTTGTATGCCTCTAGATCCAACGTATCATATAAGATACCTTATTTTTTTTACAAAAAAAAAGAAATAAATTTTTTTTTCATCCATATGGTGTTATTTGGACCCAGTCTTCAATAAAAAAGTAGTTCTGCTGAATAAATATATTTACCCTGGACCTTGGGTCTGAGGAGGATACGGTGAGTCTACTGTATGCCAAAAAAATGTTAACAAGTGGTACAAGCTTTTCACAGAAGGTCGAGAAGATGTAAATGACGACGCTCTCCCCAGGACATCAACAACGACAACAACCGATGAAAATGTTGAGGAAGTGAAGAAAATTGTTATGGAGAATCGTCGATTCACTATTAGAGTAGTTGCTGAGGATGAAGGCATATTGGTTGGCTCATGCCATGCAATTTTTTCGGAAATTTTGGGCATTTTCAGCAAAATTGCTGAATTTTGACCAAAAAAATCGTCGAAATTGTTGCATGACGTCAACGGCGATCCAGATTTGCTTAAAAGGGTCATAACTGGTGACGAATCATGGGTATATGGTTATGACATCGAAACCAAAGTCCAATCGTCACAATGGAAGAGCCCAGGAGAGCCAAATCCAAAAAAAAGCACGCCAAGTTCGATAAAATGTGAAGGTTTTGCTGACTGTTTTTTTTTTCGATAACCGTGTCGTAGTGCATCAGGAGTTCTTACCACATGGTCGTACGGTCAATAAGGAGTATTATCCTGAAGTTATACGTCGCTTGCGAGAAGCAATACGAAGAAAACGTCCGGAATTGTGGACAAACAATTCATGGCTTTTGCATCACGATAATGCACCTTCTCACTCGTCATTGCTTGTTCGTAATTTTTTTGCCAAAAACAACACCGTTATCATGCCTCAGCCACCATATTCACTAGATTAGGCCCCCTGCGACTTTTTCCTGTTCTCAAGTTTGAAGAGACCCATGAAAGGACGGCCTTTTGAGACGATTGAGGAGATACTAACCGAATCGCTGAGAGAGCTCAAGGGCATACCAAACAGTGCATATCAGAACTGCTTCGAGGATTGGAAAAAACGCTGGCATAAGTGTATTATAGCTGAGGGGGACTACTTTGAAGGGGGCAAAATAGAAATTGATGAATAAATAAGTATTTTTCGAGAAAAATGAAAATTCACCTTATTTTTAGAACAGATCTCGTATAAGAACCGTAACTTGTTATTTCCCTAAACTAGCTTCCAAATCGTTCGTGGATCAAAACAATTCGGATCCGGTGCAGGACCGAGCAGCGTACTATGTCAATCCCGAATTAGTTCTGAATAGTGTTGAGCGATATCGTGATATCAGTGATATTAAAGCGTGACTTGATCAAGGGCACGATTTATAAATTACACTTATACCTATCTGATAGTATACAAAGATTTACTTTAAAGAATCGTAAATACTTAAAACTAGGTGAAATAATTAATATTTAATATGTTTGAATCTTTTATTTACTTCGAACCGGTTAAAAAAAATAAAGAAATAGTACTTATAATCTCATAAAAAATATTATCAAATTTTTAAGAAAATCACGGCGAAGTAACAGTCAAATATCAAGTATACTATCGATATCAAGAACGAAGGTTACAAGGTATTCCGGAATATTCAATTCAAATATAAGTTTCAGTATCAGCGTGCGCATAACTACCTATAACGCAAGAAATCGCGAAACACCCATGTTATCCTTACGGTAATATGGAAAAATAACCCTTTTGGTTTTCGGTAACGTAATAAGGATGGGAGCAAGATTTCTAATAGTGCTATAGGTTCATTTTTGGTGAAATGAAATACCGAAATACGCCAGCCAAGCAGATATCACATCTCTGAACTGTGATGAAATCACGCTCTTTATTACTGGTACGGAGTTGTGACTTTGATATATCAGTGATTTCATCACAGTTCGTGAAATATCGCTCAACCCTAGTTCTGAACCAGTTCGGAATCGGTTTCGAATTCTTACCACGAATAATTAATATTGCCAGTTTTTCAAATATTGCTTCATTTCGTAAGAAAGTCCGTTAGATGGAATGACTCAAGAATCACGAACGGTAATAACTTTATAATTTCAGAGATGTTGGAGAATCTTCGGATGTTTTGTTCTACAACAACATGGGTGTTATACATCACGCTCTGGGTAAACCCAACTTAGCATGTCACTATTTTCAGTTGGCTCTGAAGGAAGATATATCTATACAGGAAAATCTGAAAAATGAAACAGGTAATGGGAATTTACGATATGTTTGAACTGGAAAATCGTACCTATTGGTTCGTTCCGATTATGATTATGTAACGCAGAATATATGTTGCACTCGTTATAATTTCCTGTATATTCATCTGCAATGTAGAGCAAAAATTAGAGTCAATACATTTCCATTAACTAAAGATTAAATAATGTGACTCTTTGATGTGAAACTTCTTAGCTCTGGGTACCAAGCTAGTTGGTCGAGTACGTTAGGTACGCTGGCTAGTATTTGGGAAGTCTCAGGTTCAAACCCCGGGGCCGACTGGTCTGCCATGAGTTTTTTTCAGAGGTTTCCTCATGGTTATGTAAGTCACTGCTTGCAAACTTACAAGGCGAATGCTGGGCCAGTATTAATCCTCTGAACCCTAGCCACACTTCCTACGTTCCATGATTATCCCGCCTCGCCTATCCTTAATGCACTTGTACATACAAGTGTATCCTCTGATCTGGCTGAAGGAGTTAATCCCAAACTTAAGCTGCCCGCCTCCCTGACACATACTTCAGAGAGGAATGAAACACGTGTGTTTCCAGCTCTGGGTATATAGGATTTTATTGATTTCACAGCTATCGTTGATCAGTATATGAACATAATGAATTATCATTGATAACAATTTTCGCATATTGTATAGTAATACTTCACGCGTATTTCAAAGTACTACTTATTCAGATGCGAACTTAACAAAGGTAGAATACTACAGATACAAATGTTCGTATACAATTTCAATTATCTAGGTTCTAGTAGCTTATGTAAAATATTAAGGGAATTCAAACCAGGTCACTGCATTGTTGAACAAGTTTAATGAGATGAGTTCTGTCTAACCATTGAGGAGAAGTCTTGAATAGTTGAATGTATTAATTTGTAGAGATTCTAGAAAACTTAATTTGCATTCCTCGGTCTCCTTTCTCATGGGGAGCTTCGAGTTTCTCGCTCTCGAGTAGCAAAATGCAGTGAGTCCAATGGAGGTTTCAGACGGAGAGCAGGAGCCGTCACGCCTCGAGACACGGGAGCCCTCACGTCTTCTGCATCTCGAGCCGGGGAGCCGCGTCTCCTCCGCGAAATGCGAAAGGAAGAGTGATGGCTTCCACAAGAGGAGTGAAATCGGCTCTCGCTCTCGTCCCCAGTTGACGGTTGACACTCATCACCATGCAGATTATGATGTGGAGTTATCAGTCTGTGCTGTCCGTAACCGACCCGCTCTTTGGGATAAAAGTCTCGACATGTACAAGGACCGGAATGAAGTCGTAAAAAGTTGGGTGGAAGTCATAAAGTAATTGAGTTTTTTCTCATCCTGTTCAAGTTCTTGGTAAAGAGTGGCAAAAAATGCTGCGTCATCTCGTTTTTGATTGATTGGATGTACCCAAACCATTCTTTATCATTTGCGTTTCTGTCGTCGAAGTTTGTGTCGACGGCAGAGAAGGTATATGGCAACATATCTCGTGAGATTTATTATACGACTGAGCTCAAGGAGCCGGGAACCAAAACAGCTACCCCTGTGAAAGTCCTGGAGGTAGGAGCGATAAATGCTTCCGTAAAGCAAAGAGAGACGTTAAGCTCCACCTGTGAAAGGAGCTTTATTCTCCCAATTTGATAACTCAGAATATGAGCTAAATGGATGTTCCTAATTAACTTATTGATTTGCTTGATGAAGGTCTACCTTTTAATTATGTATCAACACTACGTTTATGTTCTGAACTTCTATTTGGAAAATATCTTTTACAAACAAGCAATCAATTCAATAAACGGACATTCGTGATATTTTAACGGATATTTGTTTTATTATTATTCTTATGTTTTCCAATATTATCGATTCGGAATGCTACATTGCTATTGTTTCTCGAAATAAGTGATTGAAGCTTTGTGTTTGTGCCAATATAAGTTGAAACGCTATATTTCGTTACAGAGAAAAATCGGAATATTCCTTAAAAAAATTTTTAAAGCTCCTGAACTATTGATATTGTTTTTAAATATCTGTATCTGTAGAATATTATCATTGTTTAGTGAGATTCTGAAGAAGAAACGCGCGTTGTGATCATATATATCTGATAATTGTTATCAATATTTTTTAATTATGATTATGAATATTAATGATCGCCAAGTATCGACCTCATCAATTGCTAATTATACAAACGATTTGTTATATGCTTCCTAGTTCGTAATTATCAATAAATCTGGCGGACTGGTTTCGGACCTACGTTCATCTTTAGCGCATATAACAAATTCAGTGCCGGATTAAAATTGTTTGGGCCTAAAGGCTGGGAAGTGGTGGGGGCCTCGTTATGGGAACGTAAATTCCAAAATTTCATGGTTCTCTATCATGTGATTTTTATACTATAGCAAAAACGATCGAATTTCAAAATTTAAAAGTCAATTTTTAATTTTCAAAATTTCCTCTGTACAAATTTCAATTTTTAGCCTATTAGTGAATTCGGCACTGAACAAATTAAAGGTTATATATACACCGAAGATGGACATATGTCCGAAACGGATCCGCTAAATGTATTCATAATTACAGTATTTTTTGTTAATATGGTAAATTTAACTTTTCAATATTTTTACTTTTAAGACATATCGTTAACATTATTTTTTCATTAATTAATGAATTTAGAATTTCTATTTCATAGAAATTATTTAACATTATGTGTCATTATCGTTATCATTTGAATGAACTGCCTTTCAATGCATGCAGATTATTGAAATTCTGGTTAATTTTGAAACTAATTAGTCTCAACCAAAAGCCCTACAGCTTTTTTCTTTCAGAAGATATACCGATATATATTATGGGAGGCTCTAAATATCACGAACTTATGTATAATCTTGGAATATCTCTGCTGCATGCTGGACGCTATGCACAGGCTTTCGATTGTTTAATTATTGCAGTTAGAAGATATCACAGAAATTCGAGATTGTGGTTAAGAATTGCAGAATGTTGTATAAAATTGCACAAACCTGTGAGTAATAGTTTATAAACAAAAATTGCAATACCTCAAGTCAGTATGATGTGTAAACTTTTTGCGCATCATCTTTATAACTTTATCGTTACTAGTGGGGTCGCCAAGTGGTTGAAAATTAGAACCTCATACATTGAATTTTTAAGTTTGAATATTTTTGACATTGGCAAGGTATGAACAGAAACAATAATATATAAAATGGCTAAGGCGCCGATTTACTCTTTATACAAAATTTTGTTCAGAATTTATTGCACTATCTATATATGAACTTTAACTATGCCAAATCTCACCTAGGTGCTTGCAGTTTGCTAAAAAATAAGTTCAAATTTTTCTCTTCACGTATTGATATATATATATATATATATATATATATATATATATATATATATATATATATATATATATATATATATATATATATATATATATATATATATATATATATATATATATATATATATATATATATATATATATATATATATATATATATATATAATGAAGTGAACTAGGACATTTATTTGAAACTAATCAAACAAACCTCCTAGCGGAGCTGGTTATACGAGTTCACGAAACATCGAAATGCCTCCATATACCTTGGTCTTTGTTTTCTCTTTTATCTTCATATTCCTTATATCAATTGAATTTAATTATTTAAAAGTGGACATAAGAACAACTAAATGTATTATGTTGATCTACCTTTGTAAATCATGTTTGAGGATCTCTCGAAATACTACCATTCATCTTATATTGAGTGTTACAACGGTATTTTCCCCAGTTATAAAATTGAACCTAGGTTAAATGAACAGTATGATTTTAAACTGAACAGTGGCTATATTCATAGGTGCTTTGAATGGCCAGTGAGCCTCATTTATAATAACAAAAATGAATTGGCAAATACCCAGTTCTTGGTGAAAAAATGATGTTTCACAACTTATAATAGCCCCAAAGACCGCATAAAATGTTCCGACGGTTGAAAAAAATTGAAAATCGTTTGAAGCTTTGTATTCAGAAAATAACTGATCTCAATGGATATTATGTGAATTAAGAAACTATGTAAATCAATCACAATCTGATTCATGATTCCAGAGTTAGTATTCAGACAAATTTCAAGCATAGATGATATAATTGACGATCGAAATGCATCATACATCTCATAAATTTTGAATATTGAATTATTTAACAGCTTTGTCTTTCAAGGGAGATCTCTCCACGAATTCGAACAGCGAGACACTGCAGTAGTCAAAATAAGGATGTATTTAGAATGTCTTATTTTAATATATGCAATTAATGATTTTTTTATGTGAATTCTTGCTAAGTGATTCAATGCTTCATCAAAACTCAATAGTTACTCTTGAAAATTTCAATCACCTGGCTTTGGAAAACAACAATGATGAGATTTAACTTGGTCAGAAAAGTTACTTTTTTCCTGTTATTTACTATTATTCTATTTAGAATAGATTTTTCGAAGTTCAAATTTGTATCACGAAATCCTTTTAAAATTGTTGTTATAGTCCGGTCAATGACCATTCTCTTGTGTATTTATCCCATACAGCACCGATTTTCATAAAAGATTTGATTTAGGTTCTACTTACCATCTTTTTCAAAGTCTACTGTGTGCCGGGGGTTGCTTTTTCCCTGGGTGTGGATGCCACCCTTTCTTGGGGGTGAAAAATTTCTCATTGAAAATAAGTATACAAATCGATACATTGACTAATTCTAAGCAACATTAGTTCTATGAAGTTTTTTCTGAAAGTCAATTCTTTTCCACTTATGCGCGAGTGAAATTATCGGATTTCAGGCAAAAAAACACGTTTGCAGATTCTTTCTCGCGAATAACTGGAAAAATATGCATTTAATCGAAAATAATTTGGAGAAAAAATTTATAGCCTATGAAAAAACAAAGGAAATAATGTATTTATCATGTATGCAGGCCCAATA
Source organism: Cynegetis impunctata (assembly GCA_030704885.1). Taxonomy (NCBI): domain Eukaryota; kingdom Metazoa; phylum Arthropoda; class Insecta; order Coleoptera; family Coccinellidae; genus Cynegetis; species Cynegetis impunctata. Next base: position 1,200,916 of record JARQZK010003619.1, read on the forward strand.
GAAACGGAATTATTGCTTTTTGAAACTTGATTGGTGTTTTCAATCGCCAAAATGGAAAGTTTCTACGCACAATAACCAAAAACCAATACATTTTTCGGGGAAAACTCATGAAACTATTTATAAAGTCCTTTAAAAAACCTTTATTTTCATTTTTTATGAAAGTTCCTAGCATCAAAACTAAGCGTATTATGAAGAGTAGAGTGTCGATTCCTATTTATTCGTTGGAAAAAAATTGTGAAAATCTCACCCTCTCTTCCACCCCATCAGAAAAAAATTGTTGCCACCGTACAATTCACTTCATTTATGTTTTTATAATACGTTCTGAGTGTTTGACCAGTTTGAAGTACTTCTTTTTGAAAAAAAATTGAGTTTGAAGAGAGAAAAAAATTTTCGTAATTTTGCGAAAAGCCGCCTTCTCTTCTGAATAACTCAAAAACTGTTAGTAATACGCAAAATTTTGTGGAGTATAATATTGTAGGTTTTTCTTATTCAAAAATTTTGGCTTCCATTTTTTTTTGTAGGATAAAAATTGAGTAAGATATGGCCATTTACAGCTTGCGTGTGTTTGCACAAAATACCCTTTTTGAGCCCTTTTAGCATGAATCTTTTTGAAAATAAAATCTGATAGAAAGTTTCATTTAGATAAGCTCATAGCTCTACAAAATGCCTTTTTGAAAGACTTGATTGCTCAAAAACTGAGCGAGTTATGGGGAAAAAACCAAAAGCACATTTTTGTAGAAATTAGAATATGTATAGTACCTATATTGATGAATACACATAGTGGTAAATACCAACTTTCAACAAGCAATAATTCCATTTCTATTGGGTCAAAATACATAAGAAATACACGATTTTCTTTGTTTTTTTATAAGCTATAATTTTGCTCTCCACAGGTTTTTCGATTGACTGCATATTTTTCTTGTTATTCGCGAAAAAGAATCTGAAAACGTGTTTTTTTGCCTGAAAAACGACAATTTCACTCGCGAAGTCGAGAAGTATTGACTTACAGAAAAAACTTCATAGAACGAAAGTTGCTTAGAATTAGTCAATTCATTGATTTCCGCGTACTTATTTTCATTAAAAAATTTCTCTCAAGAAGGGGTGGCATCCACCCCCAGAGAAAAATCAACCCATGGCACGGGGTAGACTTTGAAATAGATGGTAAATTGAACCTAAATCCTAATTTTCATACAAATCGGTGCTGTATGGGATAAATACACAGTTTACACTTTTTTACAGTCATTGACTGGACTATTACTGATTATTAAATTAATATTCTTCCACATCCAACTGACGCAATCAATGATAGCAATTCAGTTCAGTATCAGATCCTAGCCTGTGAAAACAGTTATTCATATTTCGATTAGAATAAGGTTATTTGATATATATATATATATATATATATATATATATATATATATATATATATATATATATATATATATATATATATATATATATATATATATATATATATAGTCATTTTCATTATATTCTTGAACCATTTTATTTATATTTAAAGAACAAAGTTAGTAGGATTTTTGGTTCAGTTAAACAATCTTACGATCATATATATTTCTATTTTCATTAACGTTTCGGTCTGTTACTTTGACCTTTATCAAAATTATTGCATCGATATGTTACCATCACTAAAATAAAAAGACTCATAATAACTTATCATAAATATCAAAACAGGCTTAACTCACCAGAATTAAAAACTTTTCACATAAATCACAGAAATACATTAACAATTTATAAATACTACGCAAAAAAAAACCTTGACAATGATCCACAGTAACAATTTTTAAAAAATTTTCATCTACATAGACACGTCAGCCTTCGCTTTTAGTTAGAAAGTGAAACACCTGTTTTAATTTCAGTTGTTCCTCCCTGTTTATCATTTGCTCAAGATGTTGTTATATATTCTGCTAAGGCTCTTGATATCTGTTTTGTCATTAATGGCATCCGGGGTTTGTTTTATAAAAATCATCTCATGAAACTCACGTTTTCCTTTATGGTATTCTGATTTCAAAATTTTAGTGGAGGAGAAATCAAATTGATGTTTAAATGTTTGTTCGTGTTTTTTCAAGGCGGTGATGTTCTTCCGATCATATTTATGTCCATTCAGTCTGTTTTTCAAATGCTGGCTAGTCTGACCAATATATACACCCGAGCAGTCAAGGCATGGTATATGGTGTGCGTTTTACTATTATCTGGTATTCTGCTTTTCAATTTGCTGAAGTTAGATTACAACAAGTTATTTCCCTTATGACACATTTTTATGTCATGTTTTTTGAAAAGCTTTTCCAGGTTTTCCGACAGCCTTGGAATATATGGTACAGGCAGGTATTGACAATTTTCTTGAACTTTGTCTACATTAGTGCTGTTGATATCAATTTGCTGTGTTTGGTGTTTTTTATATCTTTGCTCGAAAATTGCGTTCACTAATTTTTTTGGGTATGAGTTTCGATAAAGTACCTGCTTTGCCTTATTTATTGCGTCGTGAATGTAGTTTGGGTCACTGAGCCTTATTGCCCGGTCTGCTAATCCAATGACAAAAGCTTTTTTCTGAGAAATGTGGTGCTGTGAATTAAAATTGAGGTATCGTCCCGACCATGTTGGTTTGGTATACCAACAGTCTTGAAACAAAATGGTATACCAAACCAACATGGTCGGGACGATACCTCAATTTTAATTCACAGCACCACATTTCTCAGAAAAAAGCTTTAGTCATTGGATTAGCAGACCGGGCAATAAGGCTCAGTGACCCAAACTACATTCACGACGCAATAAATAAGGCAAAGCAGGTACTTTATCGAAACTCATACCCAAAAAAATTAGTGAACGCAATTTTCGAGCAAAGATATAAAAAACACCAAACACAGCAAATTGATATCAACAGCACTAATGTAGACAAAGTTCAAGAAAATTGTCAATACCTGCCTGTACCATATATTCCAAGGCTGTCGGAAAACCTGGAAAAGCTTTTAAAAAAACATGACATAAAAATGTGTCATAAGGGACATAACTTGTTGCAATCTAACTTCAGCAAATTGAAAAGCAGAATACCAGATAATAGTAAAACGCACACCATATATCAGATACCATGCCTTGGCTGCTCGGGTGTATATATTGGTCAGACTAGCCAGCATTTGAAAAACAGACTGAATGGACATAAATATGATCGGAAGAACATCACCGCCTTGAAAAAACACGAACAAACATTAAAACATCAATTTGATTTCTCCTCCACAAAAATTTTGAAATCAGAATACCATAAAGGAAAACGTGAGTTTCATGAGATGATTTTCATAAAACAAACCCCGGATGCCATTAATGACAAAACAGATATCAAGAGCCTTAGCAGAATATATAACAACATCTTGAGCAAATGATAAACAGGGAGGAACAACTGAAATTAAAACAGGTGTTCCACTTTCTAACTAAAAGCGAAGGCTGACGTGTCTATGTAGATGAAAATTTTTTAAAAATTGTTAATGTATTTCTGTGATTTATGTGAAAAGTTTTTAATTCTGGTTAGTTAAGCCTGTTTTGATATTTACGATAAGTTATTATGAGTCTTTTTATTTTAGTGATGGTAACATATTGATGCAATCATTTTGATAAAGGTCAAAGTAACAGACCGAAACGTTAATGAAAATAGAAATATATATGATCGTAAGATTGTTTAACTGAACCAAAAATCCTACTAACTTTGTTCTTTAAATATATATATATATATATATATATATATATATATATATATATATATCTATATATATATATATATATATATATATTCATATATTCATATATATATATATATATATATATATATATATATATATATATATATATATATATATATACATACATATATTTATAAGAAGCCAATTTGTGGTTTTCTCAACTTTCATCAATTAGACATTCAGGATGGTTTAGCTATAAGCAAATGAGAAGTTAAGAGCCAAGAATATGATTTAAGTTTGTTCAAATGAAAATGAAAAGAACTGCAAATTTTATGATCATGATATTTTAAGAAGCTTCTATTTCGACACATATTGAATTATGAGTACCTCTGCCAGGATTAGATTTTGAGTACTATAACAACTACACTTCCACTTCACGATTCAAGTATATTGAATGAAATATAGGGAACCTACTTAGAGAACATTTGAACTATATTTTTTGAAAACAATTCAGCCTCTTCTTTCACCGCTGCCTTGTATTTAATAAATATTCTTTTCAGTCCAACGATATAGATTTTGACATATCCAAGAGGCAGAAACAAATAGTAGCTAAAGTAATTGGCACTAGGGAAAACAAAAAATTCATATTAACTACAAATATATCATCAGACAAGAAGTACAGGTAAGTCTAGATATTTGAAAACTTTTTTATAATTCAACAATGTTTCACATGTATTCTTTTTTCAGTGCTGACAGTCAATCATATGCCATTCCTGTCCCAACAATAGAATTCGCATCAATTTGCCTTAGGAATGCCCACACATTGATTCCTTCAGACACCCAAGCTCCTGCACCACTATTTCTTATACCTGGCGTTTCACCGCCTGCCCCCACTCCTAGTCCTGGTCCAGCTCCATCGTCCCCTCTTAGTCTGGAAGATATCATTGTTTTAAGGAATGGAATTTTAGCTGCCAGCGCATACGTTTCCCTCTGCTTGGGGGATTATATTATATCTTTGGAACATGCTACGAATTTGCTGGCACAACCAAGGCTGTCACCAATGCACAAGTAGGTGTTTTGCCAAAATATTTTGTATGTTTCATTTTAACCTCAATAATATAGTAGCACAGTTAAGTACAAATGACTTAAATTGTTTTTTCACTTTACTCTACTTTTCAAATGAAATATTCCGTCTGCAATGTGAATCAGAAATCTAAGGGTGTATTCTAAGATAAAAGTAAGATATTTAGAAGATCTTTGCTATTGAACAGGTTATAAAAAAGGGAGATTTCAGTATAAATGAGATGAATTATTTTTTATTTGATTGCATGGTCATATGAAACACTATTTAGTTATTTTCCCCTAAAATAATAGACTATTGTACTGTAGCGAAAGTTAACAGTGAAGCACGCGAATGGTTGTACCGGTTGTCACCGGAAAATAACAAGAACCGCAAGTTTATAAATTTCCTAGGAAATTTATAAACCGTCGTAGAATTCTAAACGAGAGATAAATTGTATTTTTTTACGCCCACATTTTCGCAAATTGATAAACTTACCGAACTTACGCGTAAAATAATAAGTAAGCAACAACCAAACGCCGTGTGCGCTCTGATTGGTTGAATAAGTCACGTGTTCCTATTCCTTCCTCTCCACCGCCACCACGGAAAATAAACAAACCGGTTGCTCCTGTGTTTTTGTAAAGTTTTTAATATTATAACTGTGTTGGAACTATGAAAATAGTTTTATTTTGCTAAGTTTACTAAACTATATATATCCATATTGAACGACCTAGAAGCTACGGACAGCCAAAATGGTGCAGATAGAGCGGTAGATGCTAGAAAATTTGTTGACGAAGTGAAATTTACCACAGAGCTACGAAAGTTTTATAGTGGCCATGACCAAAATAGTAAGAAATCGGAATGTATAGAGGAAAAAATTTAAAATGTCATTAAAATGTTTTATGATTGTTTTTTCTTCTTAATTAACCTCTTTAATATCGTAGAACATTATTTCTGTTGTTTTATTTTGGTAGTGTGAATTAGGGCTCATTAGCGTATTATGTAAAAAATGAACCCTGTATTATAGGTACCTACCTAGTTTTAAAGTAAAAATAGTGTTAGGTAGGTAAGCGAACCTGATAAATTTATAGTTTGGCAATTCTGATTGTACCTAAGTCTATGGACACAAGCTTTGCTACTGTCAACATCGACCAATCAGAGAGCTGTGTGTTATTTGCCGTATTTTAAAGAAGCGTAAAATTAAAAGCTCTTCTGTGATTGGTCGAACCGTTTAGAATCTTACGAATGGATATCCGTTAGTTTATAAACTTACGACGAGACGTCGCAAAATGATAAATTTTCGAATATGTTGGCGTAAAATAATTCAATTTATCTCTCGTTTAGAATCCTACGAAAGTTTATAAATTTCCTAGGAAATTTATAAACTTGCGGATCTCGTTATCTTCCGGTGACATATATATATATATATATATATATATATATATATATATATATATATATATATATATATATATATATATATATATATATATATATATATATATATATATATATATATAATAAAATTATATATATATATATATATATATATATATATATATATATATATATATATATATATTTGTGGTTTCTAGATTTAGATCAAAATTTGGGTAAAATAAGTTAAAATTTTGCAATCTTCGAAATTTGAGATAGGGAGTGACAGGAATGCATGAGCAGACATTTTTTAAACCGGTGGCGAAAGGAGTGAAAACAAGTATTAACAAAATTTCGGAAATTCAGCCTTCTTGGGCTTTTCGAGGGTGCATAGAGCTTAAGAAACGAGTTATAGAGGAACGCGTGGCAAAAGATGTAAAAATAAGTACTTACAACATTTCGGAACTTTTGCACCCTCAAACCCCCTCTAAATTGGGAGGGTTGAAACTTTGTACTTGCATTAACTCGATGCTAATGAAGTGCTTGAGGATTTTCGATTTCCTTTCTCTACCGACACTGTAAATTCAGTTATAAGGCTTTTTACGTGAATTTAGGGATTTCAATTATATTCTCTCATCACAGCAATTTTTTTTGTAGAAATTTCATGCGTTTTCGCAGATTTTCAAACTTTGTGCACCCCTTCAACTAATCTCAATTCACACAGGAGGTGAGAAATTTATATTAGAAAAAGATCAAAAATGAGGATGAAATACAACCTTAGTAACGAAACTCTGCTGCTCACGCATTTTTTTGTGTTGTATTTTAATTTGGTCATATTCTTTTGTCCAGTTCTCATAATAAAATTACGATATATACATAATTCATGAAAGCCTCAAATATGAGATTGAACGGAACTCAAATGATATAATTACTTTAATTATATATATATATATATATATATATATATATATATATATATATATATATATATATATATATATATATATATATATATATATATATATATTATGAACAATTCTGCATTTTTTGTTAATTGTTGAAGTTTAGTCAACTAAACTGATCGTGTGTGAGTGAATTTATATGTTGTTTCAGTTTTGCTTTAAAAGATTCAATAAAAATCAAAATAATAATTTCACGCGGTAATAAGTTGAACGACTTTGGAGCATAATACAATTTATTTATTTGTAATGAAATTTGTTCTATACAACGGTATTCTGAGGTGATCAGCCTGCCTAGTTTGGTAATGAGACGTCCGATCATCATATTGCTATCACATCTATAATATTGATTAGTAAATGTGAAGTTTGCTAAAAGTTAGTACATCCGCATTTTCTTACAGTGATAAAGAGTGTTTAACGGTTTTTAATAAGAATAATTCTAAGAATACTTTTCTTTACTACCTGTAGGGATACCTACAGGGCCGGATTAACCCTGTCAGGGCCCCTAGGCAACAACCCTTTTCGGGCCCCAGGTCTTTTCAAGTTGATAAAGGGATGTAAGTAACTTCCAGATGATCGACTCCAGGTATTCTGTTACTTCAAAGTCTTATGCGATATTGCAACAACATGGTTACTTTGACTTGATGCTGCAGCATCCCCTTACCTGACTCGTTAGCTTTATTGAAATGGTCTTAATGAATAGGTTATAGATCAGTGATGAATGATGGTCCAGGTTGCATGATGGGTTAGGAGTGAGAAATGAGACGGGGCGCGGTTATTTTCAATTTAATCTTGTTAAACGCATTAAAATACAATGAACGAAAGAAAACATGATTATGAAGTACAAATTGGAAAAAGTCAACTTCCAAGATATTTATTGGTTTTGTAGAGTACAGTAAGTTTAAATATTATCGTTTAAAACATCTTGGAAGTTGACTCTTTCTGAAACATCATTTTCAATGGGCATTATCGACAATGAATTCTAACGGTTCTGAGACATTGTTGGACGAAGACAATTTATTAGTTCTACTACTCGATACTAGATGGTCCCGTATGTATGAAGTATTTAATCAATTGACAACATGCGTCGAAAGAAAGCAATAATATTGTTGAGGAATTTCATACAAATTTTCAAATAAAATTTTCATTCGATGGAATTTTTTTTTCTTGGTGAGTGTACCCCCCAGTCGGTGCGGGGCCCCTAGGCAGTTGCCTGCTCTGCCTAATGGTTTATCCGGCCCTGGATACATAACATTATTGTAGCATGTAATGTATGGCACATATCGCATAATCGACTCAACCAGAAAACTGTAAACCTCTAACAAAAACCTTTTATTCAATATTGATTCAATATAATTATTAGATTATTGTAGAACAATTTCTAGTTCCTTTGAGCCGACTTCTTATTTCTGTTTTACATTGATAGTCAATTGTTCACTTTGAATTTCAGATTATTAGGACACCTTTATGCTGCCGAATCTTTAGTTCTTTTAGACAAAATATCTGAAGCCATAGATCATCTTAACCCTGAAAATGTAACAGATATAGATTTCCATTTACCTGAATCCTCAGAAAAGAGTACATCTGAAGAAAATGACACAATAAGAACAGAGCCACCTATTAGTGAGTTTACTTTGTAACTAAACCGAAAATTATTTTAAAATTTTTGGGGTTATTTATTTACAAATATATTCACACAATATATGACCATAGAATTGTTATATGTAGGATAGTGTTGAACAAAAAACATCAAGGAGTGCCTACTTTTTAAAATAATGCTTAATTTTTTATAGGTTGGTGTCCTACAAATTTAGCTAGCGCACATACTGTGATGCAATACAATTTAGCTGTAGCTAAAACGATTACAGGGCAGTTGGATCAAGCAGCAACACTATTGAAGCAAATATGGCAACTAAGAAGCGCGGAATGTAAAGTTCCAGCTCACATTATTATGCTAGTCATTTATATTGAATTACAGTTAGGTAATATTTCTTGATATTGATGGCAAAAATTTGAGATATAATGAATTTCACTTTTTCAGGGCACGCAGATATTGCTAGGAATTTAATTAAACAATATGCATTTCAGCATAAATTGAATAATGGATAATATGCAATCAATTTTATTAAAAACAACTTAATTTTCAAATTTTTTCAATTCAAATTGATTATCAGCTTCTTGAAATATTAAATGAGTTTAAAATTCTGAAACACAGAATATCGATAACATATATATATATATATATATATATATATATATATATATATATATATATATATATATATATATATATATATATACAAGGGCGCACCCAGGATCAAGTTTAGGGTGGAAAGGGGGATTCTGAATCAACATGTAAAATTTATGTTAGAAACAACATTAACTCCTCTAATTTAAATGACAAACGCACATCCCGTATCCGGTACATCATAATAGATCTAATGAAAGACCGATAATGACCAGTGGGATTATTTTATATTAGTAGATGAGCTCATTTTACAATTATTATCTTAGTAATCTCAATTCTTTTGTTACTATTATAAACAGTAGGGGTGGGGTTTGCAGCCCCCTGGCTGCACCACTGTATATATATATATTTATTTATATATATATATATATATATATATATATATATATATATATATATATATATATATATATACAGTGAGTTTCAGAAAGTTTGCACTATATAGTAAACTTTTTAATATACATTTGTCAGAAAATTTTATTCTTGATAAAAATTGGTGCCTATATAATTAGTCACACGAAAATTACGATAAATATGATATGTTTCATTCAAAGTAATAACAATTGTGATATTGCATCTGAGATATATGTAATATGTCAATCGCTATCCAGAAAGGAGACAACCTAATAGAGCTAATTTCAAGAGATTAGAAGAAAATCTCATTAATACAGATCATTCAACAAGCCAAGACCGAAAAATTACAAATTATAACATTGAAGATGCTGTCTAATTGAAATGACGGTTGCAAGTACTTCAATTTCAAATCGTCACATTGGAGCTGAATCTGATATTTCAAGGCGTTGAGCTTTGAGTATTCTGAAGACATATAAATTCAAGCCTTATACAATAAGAAAACAACATCAGCTGCAACCAATTGGTTTCCAACGACGATTAGAGTTTTGCAAATGGTATCACCAAAAATGCCAACAAGATCCATTCTCCTATAAAAATATAGTTTGGACAGATGAACCATACATTAGCAGTGCTGGAATTTTTAACAGGCATAACAAGCACTACTGGTCTGATACGAACATTCGCCGGCGACTGTTATTGGGAACTGTAAAGTTATTATTGCTACGACCCTATCACGTGCCTTCGACCAAAATGGGGAACATTTTAAAGGTTATATTTACGTAAAAACTACTACTCCCGAACTTATAAGGCTACGTTGCTCTCTCATTCCAACTACGTGGCGGGAACGTAGCGGCGAAGTCACCGCTACTTTATAATATTTGATCCCGCCTACTTTACTTTGTCGACTGCTTCACGTTTTGTTTGTCTTGCATATTTAGATTAAGTTTAAATAGCATCTCCTGTCATTATTCAGCCTTCTCAACTGAATGGAAATAATATTTTCATGGTTATGTAGATATTATTACTTGTATGGGTACACAAAACTTTGCTGATTTACGAGCTCCTAGTACAAAGAAATTCAAAACTATTTAAAAAATTCTGTGAAATGTGATATTGATAGATTCATAAAAACAATGCGCCCTCTTAAAATACCTTTGTTGACATTTTTTTTTTCAGGAAGGCAATGATAAAAATGCATAAAATTTATAAAATATATCTTTATAACATTTTTACCAATTATATGAGTTCAGTTTCGCTTCAGTTTATATTTTTTTCTGATTTTTTGACGATTCCATACTTGTACTACTATAAGGAAATTGGAATAAATGTAATGGCGTCCTACATTTGGTCAGTAAATATGACGCATTTTACAGTAATTACTTTAGAGTAATTTACGTCACATTGTGTGTTTGAAGGATTTGTCACTTCACTGTAAGTAGCGGCCACTAGTCTTTTATCACTTTAAAGTCATTATCACCATTAAGTAGAATATTTGTATACAAAACAACCACAAAGTTCCTGAAGCCACTATATAATTCCCCTTAGAACTTAAACCTATAATTAATAAGTGCTTTATAGTGATAAGTGCGTGCTGAATGTTTTTCGAACTGTACATTTGCATGTGATAAATAAAAGGAAACAATGTAGGTGTTTAAAATTGTGGCCACACAAGAAAAGCCTCTCATATATTTCACGGTTGTTCCTCATAAGTGGGAGAAAGACAGAGTATTGTTTTATCCCCAACACTTGGAGTACAGCGAAAGGGAGATCCTAGAACTGATCCATAACTTTTCTTTTTTCTCGCAGCTAACATTTTCACATCACAAAATAACAACATACTACTCGAACAACAAGAAGTCTCTATAGAGTGACCGTCACTTTAAAGTCTTTTTTTAATTATTTGGAACTTTGTTGTAGTTTTGACGAAGAGTGGAAAGTAAAAATTACTGTGAAGTTGTTTTCGTGAGTAGCGAAATATTTAATTTTACCTTAAATATTACTACATAGTTCCATAACTCTGTAGGAATTTCAAAAGTAGCAAGGACGTCATAGTTACTTTTAACGCCACCATAAAGTAATAAAAACTTTGAAGTGATATACGAGTAACAAGACTAAGTTACTGAGACTAGCGAATATAACTTCAAAGTCTTTGCGACTTCAAAGTTATTTTACATAGTAACAGTCAAGTTCCATAAACTTGAAAAGCTACTTAGAAGTACTGCAACTTTCTAGTTCCAAATTATAGTGATAATAACTACAGAATTACTAAAAATATCTAAATTAAAGTAGGAAAACCTAGAAAGTTGGTTTTTTAGTGATAATTACGTAACAACGACCTATTCAAAGTTCCGAACTCAGTTTTCGCTACTTTGATGCTGCTTGGGTTTGGTGTGCTATGATACGTGGCAGTCGTGTTTTAATGTATTATATATATCAAGAAAATTTCAATTTACCCTTAATTGAGGCACGTAATCAGTTCTTTCTGCATGATGGTGCAACGCCTCATAATATAAGGACCGTTTCATAATTGTTGAATACTACTTTTGGTAATAACCGGATGGAAAATAATGGTCCAGTGAGGTGACCATCATCTAATTTTACGCCTCTGGATTTTTCTTTTGGAGATATATAAAAGACAAATTATATAAGAAAACCATTAACGAATTTCAAATATTCATATTTATAATGCAGTTCAAAGTGTTATAAAGAGATGTACCATAACCAACAGTTTGAAGATTTATTGTAATTTGTATTATTTTTTATAGTTGTAATGTCTTATAAAATTAAACATAAATATCAATTTTTTTTGTCTTGGCTTGCTGAATGATCCGCAGCTGATAAGATTTATTTTCAATCTCTTAAAATATATCTTAGATGCAATATCACAGCTGTTATTACTTTGGATAAAGCTTTCTAACATATCATTATTGGTAATTTTCGTACGACGTTTACAATTGAATCAGTTGATTGATATTATGACGGAAAGAAATGGACAAACTTCATCATAGATGACTGCAGCCTACTTGAAATACGCATAAAAATCGCAAAAAGTAATGTAAAATATTATTTTAACTTTTAAAGCCTTATACACCAAAAGCGACCCGACATATGATACATCATTAGAAAGAGGAAAAAATCCGTTCCAACCAAACAACAGCCAACTATAATTTCCATTTAAAGAAATAGTAGTATATCTTTAGGCCATAACTCGAAATAGCACTTTTTTCTCGACGCCACTGGATTATACAAAAAAACATTAAAAGTTATTCTCTCGTAACTTTTTAAACGACCAAGATATTCATAATTGTCGTAAATGAAGTGATTTTAATCAACAGTATTAATTCCCTAAAATGACAGCGGCAGGACAGCTAACATGAAGACAAAACAATAGTTAATTCGATCATCAGAAGGGGTAAAACTAGCGGGGGGTCGTCCAAACCTGAGATGAGGCCATTACATCAGGAATCGCGCAGGCATTGCTTGGTTTTGAATAGCCAACAGTGTTGGCTGCACAATGAGAATAGTTGAACAAGCTGCTGAAGACGATGTTCACCTTATGTGATTCATTGCACCAGTTACAGCATTCTATGTATATAACAGTCATTACATCATAGTAGTCGGTATTGTAAATCTAAAATAATATAAAATATTTTGGATTGATTGGGCCGATACTTGGTGTAAATTAATAAACATATTGAAACAATGGTTAAAAATAACAATTTACACATTTATTATAAAAAATAACGCATGACGCACGTTTCGGTGGAACTTCACCTTCTTCAGATGCTAATGGCAAAAAAACTTTTTTCGCAAAAAAACTTTTGTTGCCATTAGCATCTGAAGAAGGTTCCACCTAGTTAGAAATCCATGGAAATTGATAGACTGTTTCGCACCTATTGGGGCTCAACAGTATCATCCATCCATCGGAAGTGATAACCAACCCAACATTTCAAACGTTCTTATATTTTCCTTTTAGTATAATGATTAAAAAAAATGACAGCGCCACTAATTGGAAAAAATGAACCACATCTTTCAGGCATGCGAAATATTTCGGCAACGAGAACTCGTACGTCCTTGCACCAGAAGGTGCCTACTATACTGCTAGCAGTAATAGGCTCCCATCGAGTCGAATGAGCTGAAATTTGGTACAGGGGCGTATTCACGGGGGGGTACTGGGGGTAATTAACCCCCCCCAGAAGAGAATTTGCAAAAAAAAAATTCACTAAATCTTCAAATGAAATTGAAAATATAAAATATATCAAACATTATCCGAAAACTAATGAAAAAGGTCTTTCATATTATTTGATATTCCACGTAGCATATAAAAGAAATGAATAAACAAACGAAATTTATCAGAATAGATAGATCCTAGATAGATCATATTTAGATCAGTGAATCGCATGCGAAAGTTTGTGTGGTTGCATAAGTAAATTTAAGTAAATTGGTGTTTACGCGCTATGCCTCGGCTTCTCTCATTCAAAAGCAGGGGTGCGGGTTGCCGCATCGTTTGGACCAAATTCTTCAATACAAATTATGAAAATTATACAAATTCAGAACTTTTGTTATACATACTCACGATTATGGAAAGAATTCCGCCGATGACGATTTCTTATCTGCAGAAATAAAATCCACTGAATTTAGATCAACATCCTCGAGTTCTATGTTCTATGTGAATTCCCTACATCTGGTAAAACCTGAAGTAACGTACGTACGTTATATCTGATCTGATGCGCATTTCTTCCAGTTCATAGTTGAGACTTGAAATTGCTGATTTCTGAGAGATTATTAAGTGAAGAAAGATTTTATAAATTATAGTGAAGTGATATTGTTAATGAACAAAAACAAATTTGAATTTACTATGTTTATTATCACAAAAATACTTCGAAAAAATCCGGACACCCTACTGAGTAGCACTAGGAATGATAAAACCCCTCGGCGCATGTGCATGTCGTAATGCCTACTATAAAAATTGCTATAATTTCCTTTTTTTTCTGAAAATTTCAGTTGATTCTTAGAGAAATAAGTTTGGGTTCATTTTAAAGATAATTTATCGCAGATCATTTTTCCTCATGGTGACTATATCGAGAAATGTATAGTATTTGAGATATAAACAAAAATTTGAGTGAAATTCATAATTTTTACAAATTTTTTTATTTCTCGGTGGCGCCACGTCAATATTTTTGGAATGTATTATATAAATTAAAAAACTACTTATTAAATGCTATCATTTTATTTCATTATTGTAAAAATCGGTTTAGGTTCAAGATTTATAGATAGCACCACAAAATCTAAAAAACGCTATAATTTTTTTATTCTTCGTGGGGAAACATTTTTGAAAACACTTTTCTTATGAAATCATATGTGTTTTATCGATATCCGTTGGAATTTTTGAAATCGGACCAGCTACGTACCAACTTTTTCTCGTGAGACTATAACCCCTTAGCTTCGCCTCGGGGTAAATATAACACTGCGATTGCAGATGTAAGCGCAAATCTATAATTATGTATTCAGTTCTTAACTCAATCTGCCCGATGATGGTCTAGTGACCGAAATTGCAATCGCAGTGTTATACTTTTCAAAGTATTTTTGTGATAATAAACGTAGTAAATTCAAGTTTTGTTTTTGTCCATCATGTTAAATTACCACGTAGTAACGACGGTCACCTTTCTGATATTTTTCCTTCAAATTTTGAATAGCCCATTTCTTGGGTTTTCATTGGGTCCTCGCAATTATTTTATATTTTTTTGATGTAGAATTGTAGAATAAAAATGTTGAATTATGGATGAGCGAAGATCAATCAACACCCCTCCCTCCCCGCTTTCGCTTAGGCTGATCATCTTAACGCCACTGATTTTGGTTACATGGGATTATTTCCATTGGCAGAAGGAAAGTATTTAAAATTTGGTTAAATTTCTGCAACCGTCGCTATTTTTACGTAGATATTTTTTTTTGATTTTCATATATAAATATCCTTCCCGGTACATATTGACATCTCCAGCGGTTCGTATAACCCCAGATATGCTGAATTAAAATTTTTATGTGGCATTGTTTTTCGTTGCAAAATCTTGAACAGTCAAGATTTGGGTTGGATTATTTACCAGCCATTGTTACGTAGATACCTTTGTTTTTTTCGTGGTTTTTGAAAAATTGCCCGAAACTCCACAGATTCTGAGATTGAGGGTTGAGTTTATGTTGACTTAAGATCCTGTTTTGGATTCAACTCTTTTTCTCAACCCGAGCTGCATTTCGCGGTGAATATTCCGTTCAATTTGCATCTCGATTTATTTCGCTTATCAGTAAGCGATGCACTTCGCGAATTGTTTTTTAGGATAGAGGTTTGAAATTTGCGTATGTGGCTTAAGTTGAATTTCGCGAATTTTTTTTGTATTTAATTTGAATGAATTAATTTCAACTTTTCAATTCGGTTGGCTTTTTTGAGCGTGATTTTTCTAAATATAATTCAATTCGTTAGAATCGCATTTCGCGCGAAAAATACGTTTTTAGCGATGGCGCTCTGCTACTCACTTTTTTTAGTGTTATAGCAGATAACTAAAGTTTTACTTTACTAGTTTTGTAGGTCTTTGGGACAACATTCCTTTGAAACATTGACACGACGAAATGCAGAACTAGCGTGATCAACATAGTGTAGTATTATTCAACAAAACTTAGACCGAATTCTGTATTCTTACGTACTATTAGTTCAGACATAAACGTACAGATGACGCCACATGAGAGAATATTCATTGAATTCATGCTCACGAATAGAAAAATGGTGGGGTGAAAGATTTTGTAATAATAGAAAACACACTGACGGGTGTTGTAATGGTGGTCGTTTGTTTACTTGGTATAATTTTCTATTCAATTTTTCCGAATGTAATGAATTAATAATTGAACAATCACAAAACCCATATGTGGAACGGTCTCGCTTTCATAAAAATAAGGTTTACGGTTTCTTCTCACTGTCATTGAATTCATTATTTGAATAACATCCCCAGTTTTAAAGGTTTGTGAATGTACTATAACAATGTTAGGTGGATAAATTTCGAGTGATGCATTTTGTTTCTAATCCCTGATGTCCTGAACAAAGATTCCGTGATTTTGTGTAGTGTTTAAGTTATACATTATAAGAAATGGAGTCCCACCATGTAGAACGGGAGAATGGAGCCCTAGGCGGTCTTTTCCACCAAATAATTCAGGATATGAAGGTACGAAATACATCTTTATACTAAAATGATTTATTGGTGAATTGAGTTGGTGATATTTTCATTCAAGTAATTCATACCAAGTGACTATCTTTATCGAGTTAGAATCGGGGGCAATTCGAATTGATTATGATCTGATTAATTATTATGTATTGTAAATTCGAGCATGAATTACTGAATTAGACTGGGATTTATGCTCCAATTTATGTCTGAAATTTGAGTTATTAAGTGAACTGTACACAACTAAGTAGTTTACATTTCATTGTCATCGCGATAATACATGAAGAACATGTATTTAGAAGATTTTGTAGTTAGGTACCTAATATAATGTATGAAATCAGTCTCTCAAACAAGAATTTTAGGTGTTTTGGACCATTTCTACTGAATTATATTCAGAGAAAGGGGTATTCATTAATATTGAATCAATTTCAATTGCGAAATCAAATGTAGGTACTCTCATGGTCATGAATAAATTAACCCCATTAATATAATTTAAAAAATATAGCAAAACATGCTTGGCTACAATTTAGGTACATATATGGATGCAGCTGCTTGAATTGTTGCAGTGGAAATCAAATGAAAAACCTTTCTTGGCGTTTTTTTCCCAATATTTCGACCATACGTTTATTCATAGTTTTTCTGTTCGTTGACAATTTTTTCTGCAACCACACGATAATTCATCATATTCTTCCTATATTGCCCGATATTGCCTAAAGATTTTGTAGAACCTGAACAGTGTATAACATTCCTGTTGATGTTTCCATAGTATTTCCATGTATATATAAGTATATATATATATATATATATATATATATATATATATATATATATATATATATATATATATATATATATATATATCATAATACATAAGTCTTAACCCGCATACGGAAGCAGCTGATCGTAGCCAACTTACGGTTGGATAAACTTGAAGATGGAGATCAAAACAAAACAATGGAAATCCATCATTGTAAAAGAACATCGCATATTTGTAGCTCAGCTCGAATCAAGGCTCGAATACTTCAAAATTAGGGGCAAGATCTTCATATAATCCACATAGGCAATTTATGTCTAAATCGTAAGATACAATAACCTGTTCTGATGAGGACCAAGAAGTCCGAAATACGTATAAACGGCTGCTTCTGTATGCGGATGTTACGAGCCATAAACATGTGCAATCTTGATATCTCCCCACTTGTATGTATATATATATATATATATATATATATATATATATATATATATATATATATATATATATATATATATATATACTTTTTTCTTATTTCGCAACGTCGATATTGATCAAGAGAAGGATGAATAAAATTTTTCTTAATTATGGAGCTTATATAGGTAAAGCTGTATACCTCGCTTTACACCTATAGCTAACTTCTACTTCTTCGAAAGGTTTATACAGATTTCAAATCTTAATTTATATATAGGTGATATTTGGAGTTTTCTGATAATTTGGACTACTTCAGAAATGTTAAAAGCTTTTTAGGTCGAAGAATTGTGAATTTTTCATATTTATTTGATTTATTATTGATTTGAGACGACTTCAATAATAACTAAAATGTTTCCAGTCGAAAAATGTAATCGACTAAAGTCCGCAAGGTGTGTGTAAAACTTCAGTTCCCGCGTCTTTTAGCACTAAGGTACCCGAGAAGGTACCTACCTATTTATTGTTGTGTAAAATATTTTTGGTTTTTCGATTGGTGTTTTCGTTTGAAGAAGCTTCTTGTGTTACTAAGGTATTGTTGTATGATATGCTGTTACTCGAATTTTTGAAAAAAAAACTGTCATTCTGGAATGGATTGAAATAAACTATTCTTCGATAACTATACTTGAACGAGTGCTTGAGGAGCTGCATTATTCAGAGCGAGGTTCAGATGTACTCCGAGCGAGACTCCGAGGGTTACACTTTTTGTTCTTGAATTCAGAACCAGTTAACTTCCAAATTTATCAAGAATTTACAGGAATTTTGAGGGATTTAATGAGATTTTCAATGATTTTATTTAGGATTTTATACAATATTCAAAAGTTTCTGGAGATCTTTCAATTTATCAAGGGCATTTAGAATAATTTTGAAAATATCCAAAGATTGTAGGTATGATATTTTAGGAACATTTCATGAGAACTTTTTCATTTTTGTTTTCAACGTAGTTCGTTATTTCTCTCTAGTTTACATTCTATGGA
>JARQZK010003619.1:1225000-1307500 GCA_030704885.1 Cynegetis impunctata
GATCAGTCAAAGGATAGGACGCGTGGGAATGTTCAGCTTGATTGGTGCTTCTTTATGGTTGAATTATTGACACTAGAGTTATTACTGTACGATATATAATTATGTCATAATTAGACAGTAGGCAGGTTGAGACCACGCAATCGTATTATTTCCGATTCCTCCTAATTCGAATCGTGGAGTAGGCAGATTGAGGCCACGATTCTGAATTATTCCCCTTCTAATTCTCCTGAAGTAATTCTGATTACGTCATTGTTATGATTTATAACGTTGTCTGGGAATTCATGCAAAAGTGGCTCTACTACTATATAACTAGACCTACTATTTTTAAAGTAGCCCGACGATGGCCCTTCTTATTGAAAAAAATTCTGAAAACTTATCGGTTATACTTTGTTGTATGAGCTAAGAATAGATCATTTAGAATATATATATATATATATATATATATATATATATATATATATATATATATATATATATATATATATATATATATATATATATATATATATATATATATATATATATATATATATACAATTGCGAGCATAAAATTTTGGCCACTTCTAGACATTTAATTAATGTAAGATGTGAATCTGGCTTAAGGATATTGTAACCTTACTTTAAACTTTTGTCATATTTATTGTCACTTTGACAGTAACCTCGATTGTAATTTCAGTCTTTTAAAAATTCCATGAGAAATTTAGTTGGTTTATGAAAAAATTCAACAGTGCAATAGAACTAGAAGATATTAGGCTACAATATAATGCAAACAGAAACAGAACAATTATATTTAATAATAGGTAAAGAAACAAATTAATAACAGGGATATTAAAGTATAAAATAAATAATAATTGACAATAAAATGCTAATACTTTGTCATTGCTCCATTTGAATTAATTACTTTGGTTAATCTACCGCGCATTGATAGGCATAATTTACGATGGTAGTCCTGGGGTAATGATTGGCATGCTTCATCGATCGCAGTCAGAAGTTCTTCTCTATTATGAAATATTACGTTACGATGTTGTAAATTTCGCACTAACAGACCCCACATATTCTCAATCGGATTAAGATCAGGACTTCGACTCGGCCAGTCAATGACGTTTATATTATGATTCTCGAACCAAGTCGTCACCCTGCGTGCGGTGTGGATAGCACAGTTGTCCTGCTGAAAAATGAAAATGCCGTTCGGGAAAATGGTGTCACTGACGGCAGCATCACTTCTTCGAGAATCCTAATATAAACGTTATTGTTGAGCCGATCTGGCACATAGACCATTACCCCAGCACTAACCGCCGAAATGCATGCCCACGTGTTTACAGAAAAACGGTCGCTTTGGTCTGTAGCTTGGACGTATTGATCACCATAACGAGTGTTCGGTGGTCTGTATACTCTCAACCGACCATTGCGCTACGACTGGAACACTTTTTCATCGGAAAAAATGACTCTGCTCCAGAAAGGCTCATCGTCGGCGAGATGCTCTAGTGCAAATCCAACCCTTCTTTCCCTATGATAGGGCGTTAGACGAATTTTCCTGGCCGCAATGTGATTTTTCAATCCACTTGATCTTAAGCGTCGGCGTGCTGTCCATACCGAACCAGGAAAATTTGAATTGTAGACGGCCTCAACAGCAGGGCTGAAAGGCTGATTTTGCACTACATTTACCAGGGCTTCATCTTCTGCCAAAGTGGAGATTCGACGTCACCCAGACCCCGGTCTTCGTTCCACTATATTTTCTTCCCTCCATTTCCCAACTATCCAGTTGACTGACGGTGGTTCTAGGAATTTGTAGCAGTTGGAAAATGCGTCTATGGGACATTCCATTTTCATGATGGATTAATATTCGACATTTATTAAAATGCGTAATTGCAGGCATTTTCGTTAAAATTTCACAGAAATAATAGTTGAAATTTCAAAAGTCAATTTGACAGAAATTTAATTATAATTTCAAATTGTAAACGTCATAATGACAATAAAGCATGCCATACGCCTCATTTTTTGCGATTAACAGAAATTTGGGTGGCCAAAATTTTATGGCCGCAACCGTACATACCTATAGTGTGTATATAGTGGGCAAATGCATCGAAGCTACATAACTACCTACTCAAGAAGAGCAAATATGACATTCAAACAAATCATAGCGTCATTCATCCAAAATGCGGTTTCCTGTATTAGTATTCACCGCAAATATATATTAAACAACCAAGGGGGCATCCATTAATTACGTGAGAGGGATTTTTGCGATTGTTCGCTACCCCCACCCCCCATGGTGAGATGTCGTGAGATTTTGCTCGACCCCCTCCCCCCACCTCGAATCTCACGTGAGATTATTCAAAATGCGTATTTGTTATGTAAATGAGTTAAACTGTGCTCGATTCTATTAGATTCATTTAAAAACACAATTTTCGTATAATTTTTTCTATTCAAGACTACTATTTGAGATTTTTAATGACGTAGCATAGAATCACAATGAGATTTAATAATAAAATACTTAAATAAGAACTAGTGAAATTAGTTGAAGAATATTCACTCTTAATTCAATCCACGGAGACTCATGTATGATCTCAATTAAGCCATAACTTCAATAGAAAATTCTATTAGTTCAAGTGAATTAGTAATATTTTATACAAATGTGGAGAAAATAAAATCAATAATAAAACAATGGTTGTAATAAGTCATACAGAATTTTTTTTCAGCGAAAATCATTAGTGCGTCGTATGTTAACCTCTTCGGACCCAAGTGAATTTATTTTCTAAATGTTAACAATATATGTATTATTCAGTTTAAATAGAAACAACTAACAACAGAAAATTAATTTAAAAAATCCTGTGTCTTTGGGGGTGGCTTTGGGGGTGGTATCATATTTGATACCTTGAGCCTTTGACAATACAAATTCAATAAATGTTAATAGTCCAATTCATCAAAATTGTTTGTCATAATGTAAGCTCTAATTAAGAATGTGCTACTTTGAACCAATTTCTGCTCGATTTAAAGCTATAGAATGCTTTGCAAGTAATATATTTTATATAAGTCAACTTGTCACACCTGGAAGTCTGAAGTTGGACCTACTTTTTCAAGAACGGGTGGTGTCTTCGGGCGAATGTTTGGCTTCATGCTTTCTTAGCTCTTGTAGCGGAACAGGTAACACTTTTCTTAATTTAGCTGCAGGTCCATCTTAATCGCTTTCACAACTGCTTTCATCACTTGCTACATGTTTGGGATTGAATACTAGGGATTCAGCCAATTTTGTTTTGAATGCCAAATAATCTAGAATATGCTTCTTTTGGAAGCCTGGACAATTTGCATGCTGACGATATTCCAACCATGTATTCTGGTCTATATATTTTGAGAAATACTCTAGTAGCTGTTTATAGACCTTGACCAGAGGAATAATAATATTTGAATTCTTTCTGGTTAATTGTTAACTTATAAGTTACTCTTCATTTGTCACGATCCACGAGATTTGCTAAAGGCAACTCATGACCCGAATAGTCTAAATTATCCTGTGAAGCTATTTCGTTTCCTTCTGGCAACGTCTCCTCAGGAAGATTAACAGCTCAAAATTGTCTTCATCGTCTGAAGATTCAAAGTCTGAGTTGTCCGGATCAATATTTTGCAAATCTGACATCTCATCGATTTTTAGCGATTTCTTCCTCCCGTTCAGCTTGAGTGAGTGCTGTGAAAACCCGGTAAACGTGTATAACCTATTATAGTAATTTAAGAAATATTGTAGTCTCGAAAACCCAAAGTATCAGCAGAGATACAACGGTTCAAATGTCCGATGTTATAATTGAAAACTACATTTACTATTTTCTCCTAACTCCAATCATCAAAAATTATAAGCAAACAGCCTTTTCAATATCAAAATTATTTGATTTACGTTTAAAATAATAAAAATTCCGTCTATGAACTTGCGAATCCATGTTATTTGTTCTGTTTTTTTCACAGAACTGATTGGAAGGCGGTAAAATGTGAATTTCTAAGGCGCGAGATGCATATCAGATACGATACCAACTGGATACACCCGTAAATTAAATTTAAGCAGTCTAAACATGCTTCAGATCCTCAGGTATTATATATGATACTTGGGGTCCGAAGAGGTTAATTATAAAAGGATATAGCATTATTTTTTTTATGAATAATTGTCACATCGTAGCGTATTTTTTTATTAATAGTTGTTCATAAGTATTTAATAAATGAATAAATTGTTTCCAAACAAATTAATTTATTTATAGTTGATAAATTATTCTATCAATGCAAAATTAAACCGTGATGATCATTATTATATATATAATTTAGCCATATTTTAGTAGAGAAACTTTTTTCACTTTATTAATCCAGTTTTCTCGCAATTTTCCACTGTTTCTTGAGGGGGAAAATTACGTGATATTTGTCGAGACTACACCCTCCCCCACGTGAGATTGAGTGAGTTTTCGCTCGACTTCCTCCCCCCCCCCTAAACACCTCACATAATTAATGGTTGCCCCCCAATAGACAAATTCAGCGTCACAGTGGAACATAATCTGTACTCATTGGATGTGGTATATTTATACACCAATATATCCACGAACATCGTACCCACAATTATTAAAGGCAAGTGGCACTTATAAAGTCGGTTTCAAAACTCAAAACACCTATTATTGCTAAAAATGAAAAATTCGAATATACACATTCTTCACTTGTTATTAGGAATAACAGGCCGTTTAAGGAACTATTTCCACATTAAGTGATACTCATTTTTGGGTTACATAATAAGTTGTTACAAAATAAGTTGAAGCGTCATCTATTGTGAAGTATAATCTTGAATGATTCAGCTACGCCACTTTATTTCATAAGTGGTACATAGTAGATTATGGATTTACCGAGATCAATTTATCACTGAAATTATGTAATTCACATGTAGATCTCGGTGTAGATACAATTTCCCCACCGTTAGATAGAGAGTACGCCAATTCAAGTGAAGAAAACCGATAATATCCGAGATAGTTTCCGACAATGCCCGTGACTGATAATCGTTTAATCGGAAATGAATTGCTCAATATCTTTGTTATCAGCAACTTAATGACTACATTTTTGTAATATTGTCGATATTACCCATTACTGTCGTATTATCGTCTAAATGTAGAGTGTTTTATTAACATATGGGACATTGTTAATAATTTTTCATAAAAAAAGTACGTAAACATAATTCTCGACACAATTTCAAACATGGAAAAGTCATCTGGTATTTGGTAATTGAGGATTTTTACCTAAATCATTCCAATACAGAATTTTTCATTTCTTCACACAAGAAATGGTACATATCAAATTATTTTCAATATACCCTAGGCATTACCTTCGTATCACCGATGTCAGTTAATTGTCCTAAACTTTTTGCACCTGTATACACTTCGAGAAAACAGAAAAGGAATTCATAATTTTGACCATAGAGTGCTGAAAACGAACATAAAGATATTCTTTACTTTAACTCCAGACATTCTATCGTTAAGGTACTGTACACTGTAGACTTTTCACCCTAGCTAGACCATAGAGTAGGCTTAGCTAAGGCTCTTTACGCTTGTCTCAAATGTACATATCTGCTAGATCGCTTTAGAGGAGGCCGCTCTAAACTATAACTTGAATAATTGCTTCAAATAATGGTTTTCATAAAAGTTTGATAGATAAAATGATAAAGAAGAAACTTAGTCAACTAGCGTACAACATTTACCTCAATCTAAAGTAGAAAAGTCCGATAAATTTACATCTTTAACATATTTTAGTCCTCCAACAGAAAAAGTTGTTAATGTCATACCTAAATGTAATATTAAATTTTCCTTCAAACCTAAGACAAAACTCTCAGGATTGTTATTCAATGCCAAAGATATCACTTCAAAATTTGAAAGTTTAGGAGTTCATAAGTTGATTTGTCCTGTATGCGAATGAGGTATGTATATAGGTCAGACTGGTCGATGGCTCAAGACAAGTTTTGAGTAAGGAACACCAACCATCTTTTTTGAAAAATAAAACGGATTCAACGTTTCCAAATCATTGCTATGGAAACCACCACTCGTTTACACAAATAAATAACTTCCAAATTATGCACAAATTACTTACCGAAAGGAACCAAATTAACTTACTTAGAATCATTGGAAATTTTTTAACTCAATCATAATGCAAAAGGCGATATCTTGCTGAACGACCAGAATGAATTCATATATTCTCCTATATTTAGTGTATTGAAACAAAAATGATTTTGCTAAGAACAATTTATTCTACCCATTTGGGAAATCCACCCGATTAGCCCTTCTTGATATAATGTTCCTCTTGTCTATTTAGGTACCTATTAGGTACCTACTATAATTCTTTCCCATGGTAAGCTCAAATCTATAATTATGTACTTATTCAGTTCCTGACTCAATCTGCCCGATGATGGTCTAGTGACCGAAATTGCAATCGCAGTTTTATATTTTTCAAAGTATTTTCATGATAATAAATGTAGTAAAAATAATAATCATTGTCAGCCGTTCTACGAAGAGATGGGTATGTCAAATTTGTGCTCATTCTAGGTGTAATTCTTGCCAAAATATATCCATAATCATTCCTACACATTCTCGAGAAGTCTTCATATGATTCAGAGTCTTCTGTACATAATTCTATCAGTAACTTAGCGTGCATTCCTTAAATTATTTTTTTGCATTCCAATTTGTCATCCAGAACTGCTTTTTTCTGTAAATATTATTTTTCGATAAGGCATACACCACTCCAGCTGTTTAGCGTTCTTTAGCAGGATAACATCACTAGAAATCTAGGAAAATATACCACCATCCTAGCTAGACCATTTAACGTTGACAGTGTGCACGGGTTTATAAACAGATCTAGCTAGATTGGTCTATCCGATCTACACGAATGCCGTAGCTAAGGCAAATTACTCTCCAGTGTAAAGTCAGTCTAGCTAGACTTGCTCTATGAAAATAAATTTGCAGTGTACAGGTACCTTTACATTACCCAAACACAAAATCGCAACGTCCAACGCTTTTGTCAATGGGATTAGAAAATATCTTGAATATCATTAGTGAGAATTGTTCGCGATGTTTAAATCTTCTGTTACTGTGCTAAGTTAACGTGGGAGAAAGCTTTAGGCTCTAGCTTTGTCTATATTACAAGCATATGAAAGCAACGGAGTTCATTCATTAAGAGTATGAAAATAAAGGAACTTCCTAGACAGTCTGTCTCTTGGCAGCGATTCAATATTATGTGATCTATTTATTCGGGCATCAATACGTGGCACCTTCCAAACTACATCTCCGTCGAACCGTTTTCCCATTTTCAATTTATATTCGTTGAAATTTAAAATTAGTTAACATTAGTGTTGGATCTCGATTTTCACAATGAAATAATTCTGATGTGTTAGTTTATTGTACGACTCACTTTTTTCTAAATTGATAATCACCGTGATTATCACCCTTGGTGAGCCATTATCTTCTATATTACCCTTGGTTTTCCAGTTTATAACTCATGTCTTAAGATCCATTCTTCTAGCCCAGTGGTTCCCAACCTTTTTGAGACCATAACCCATAAATCCGGTTAGATATTAACAAATACTCAACCCCAAAAAAAGTTTACTTATTTCAAAAATTAAGAAAAAACAAAAAAAATATTTAGTGATCATTTTTCAAACAAAGAAAATAAATGTTTTTTCACAGTCAATAAATAATCGTAATGTTAGTCAATGAGACTAGGTACTGATATTGTTCATTACAAACAATTAATTTGATATTTTGTTTAGTTTCGGCCAATGCACATCTTATGTAGTGCTCCAAGTTCAGTACGTTCCTTGTTTTTTTTCATCATTGTTGAAAATCCATTTTCACACCTGTAAGTTATGGAAGAAGTGAGTATTTTCAAGGATTTTTCCGAAAATAATGGATGGTCGTCACCAATTTTTCGCCAAAATATTGTTCGTTGTGTTTCCGAAATTTATTTGATGTGCGTTGTCTTCGCGTCAAGTCCTTGAAATTGTTATGTAGGTTCAATTTCAATATCTGGAAATAGACCTTCATCTACTGAAAAGGGTGTAAGCACCCAAGCATTTAGTTGGCTATTTTCCAAATCAGGAAAGTATTACCAATATTGTTTATTCTTCTTCTTTCGGTGCCATATCAGGTCCCCCTAACGTTGGCAATTACATTAGCGAGTTGTTCGCGGTCTTGGGCTAATCTGAATAGTTGTTCGGCACTGGTTATTCCTGTCCAATCGCGGATGTTCTTCAGCCATGACATCTGTTTTCTTCCAATTCCTCGGCTGCCCTCCATTTTGCCCTTCATTATTAGTTGAAGCCCCCTGTATCGGTCTCCTCTGAGGACATGCCCCAGGCATGATATCTTTCTGATCTTTATAATGTCAAACAATTCACGACTTGCTCTAGTTGCTAGGTTTAGGTTGTCGTTAGAGAAGAATGCTTTCATTTTCAGAAAAGTCGTGCGAGCGGTCTCAATTCTACACTTAATTTCTTCATCAGGGTCTAGCTGTTCCGTGATATAGCAACCAAGATATTTGAATTGGGTAACTCTCTCAATGTTTTGTTGATCTATCTGTAGGGAAGCATCGGCGTGCGGCTGTCGACTGAATATCATAAATGTTGTCTTAGTGACATTCAGTTTCAGACCCATTTCTCTTCCTATTTTTTATAACTGATGTGAATGAGCTTTTGTTGAATTTCCTGCGTCAAGCACCATTGTTGAAGTTGCAATTAATGAAGGGAACTAGCAACATTATCTTGAGTTGAAATATTCATCATATTTCATTACAAACTGAGGTAAAATGTAGTGATAGTAATATTATCTGTTATTTTGGCGTGAAACTCTTTCTCTTTTACCTTGCCAGGTTTTTTCTTTTCAGAAACAAAGCAATTTATTTTAGTTTGATCACTTGGTGCAACCCCTTGACCCATGATTAATAACGCACCTCTGAGTGATATAACAAGCCGTCAGTTTGTCCTCCCAGTTCATTACACAGATCTTTAAAACTGTGATGTGGTTTAGTTTACAATTTTCCCTATCTGAGTAAATGTGTCTACTAAATCAGTTGGAATAGTTTTCACTGCTGAAGCATAACGGTGCCTCATACAGCGGCTGAATATTGTACGCCGAGCTTTTTTCTTTACTAATCTTTGGAAACTATTTTCCAAATGGTCAGTGTGAAATTTCGAGAATCTCTGGTAATTACTATAAACGTATCCAAGAGTTACATTACGTCGTGGTTGGTCTTTTTAAGACCGTTATAATTCAACGATAAAAATTCATCTTGTTTATTCTCCTAAGAAAATCTATAGTTTTACCCCTTGGCGGGTAATTACCCCCAGGTTGGGAACCACTGTTCTAGCCAGTGTTTCGCGAATTATTCGTCCTGGGAGTTTCATCTCATCCATTCTTTTTAAGTGTCTCAGCAACGTTGATCTGTTGATGTTGATCGATTTTGAATTATCCGGTTCTTCATAGAGTCAAAGTACTCTGGCAATATCGAATCACAACATGATTTAAATTCAAAGTCAAAAAGATGATTATTTTAGCACTTTTCGGTAATTCAAATAATTATTATTATCCTCGTTATTATCTTTGGTATTTCATTGTTTGAATGGGTAAAATAAGTACGTTAAAATGACTAGGAGTCACCGTTTCCACATCCAACTTTTCAGAGTCGTTCATAAATTTTCATTCTCGTGGCTACAATACTAACTCAATATAAACTATTAGTAAACAAATTAGTCAAGAAATTCATCATGTTGCATTTTAATCGATTTTAATTCGCCGAGCTGTAATTAAAAGTTCAATTGTCATTCATTTCTTCATAATTAATGCGCTGAACTTGCAGTTTGCATTATATTGTTATTCAAAACAAATTTAATTTACTCAACAAAATCTACACAATTTGTGTACCTCAATTTGCGTAGCTTCTAATTTAACTGTTATCATAATCTACGGAAACTTTCGTATTAGTTCTAAACTCGATTCGAACAATTCTCTTCCATTATTTACCGAAATATTCACTGTGGGTAACTTTTAATTTTCAGTCATGGCAATTTCATTAATTGATTATTTGCTCTTGATTTTTAAAGGAAATCGTTTTTAATTGTTTATTGTGTGCCGATAATTTCTGTTGTATTATTATTCTTATCAAGTAAAATTAATTGTTTGGTTGGTTCGGCTCAATTAGTATCAATGGATGTGGCTATGATTCCCTAGATGTTTTTCTCTGACAATATCTGCCTTCCCGAGTATTTGATACACTATTGTAATTTTGATTGTATGATGTTGAATTGAATTAAATGTTGTACTGTACCTGCAGATTTTCGGCAGTACTTCCAAGGTCGACCGATTATTATTGACGCCACGAAATAGTGGAAAGAAACCATGCAAAGTTCAATTGCCCCCTTTGCACTTCCCCCTGATTTCGTGCCAGGACCCATCCTGGCACTAGTCTGGCTCATCGAGGCTATAGCTTTCGCGGGTTCTATTCCCACGGAATCGTTCGGTGTTGTGCTAATCCTGATTTAATTGGTTTTACCCTTTGATTAAGATACCAGGTAACAGGTGCTAAAGGTGGGCAAAAGCTCAATCTACTTTTCTTAATTTCTCAGGGCTGATTTTATATAAATATATATATATATATATATATATATATATATATATATATATATATATATATATATATATATATATATATATATATATATATATATATATATATATATATATAGGTATATACCTATATGCCTTTAAACATAATGAAAAAATTAATATTTATTACTGCCAGACACTTCCCGTCGGCGGAAGTCTTTGCCAGACGCGCTGAAAGCCCCAAAACACAAATGGAACTTTAAACGTTTTCTCAGACTTGATTTCCATGTATGATACTCGGGGAACTATTTCAATACCTTCTGCAAACAGCCAAACCGATCGTAAGGGCCAAAAATCCCCCCAGATACACATTGAGTGTTCCTATGTCATGATTCGCCCATTTAAGCGCGATAGTGATTATCTATGCGCGTCGAACCCCCTTCTGTACTTACTGTCTACATCAGATTTTTCATAAAAAACACATTTGAATAACTGTGACCTGATATTTTTTGAAATATAACAAATATTTTCATTTTATTCGAACACGTTACACTCTGCTTCGAACAGACTCAATCAAATAATAGTATAGTAAACACAAAAGTACGTTTACTCAAACATAGAGCAGAATAAAGTAGAAAGTAAGTACAGAAGGAAGATCGACACTCACAGATAATAATCACTATCGCGCTCAAATTGTCGAATCATGATATCGCGCTCACACTCATAGGGACACTTAATGCGTGCCTGGGGGGATGTTTTTGGCCCTTACGATGGGTCTGGCTGCTTAAAGAAGGTATTGAAATAGTTCTCTGAGTATCATATATAGAAATCTAGACTGAGAAAATGAGTAAAGTTTCATTATTTTTTTTTTAGATCTTCAAAGCGTCTGGCAAAGGCTTCCGCCGACGGAAAGTGTTAGTAATAGTTATTAATTTTTACAGTATTCTTCAAAGCATTTATAAAAATCAGCCCTGAGAATTTAAGAAAAGTAAGTT
Source organism: Cynegetis impunctata (assembly GCA_030704885.1). Taxonomy (NCBI): domain Eukaryota; kingdom Metazoa; phylum Arthropoda; class Insecta; order Coleoptera; family Coccinellidae; genus Cynegetis; species Cynegetis impunctata. The sequence continues at coordinate 1,236,591 of JARQZK010003619.1, forward strand.
GAGTTTTTGCCCACCTTCAGAACCTGGTACCTGGAAATTGGCCGTCGGCCCAAGCTAGCAGGTATGCATACACTGAAAGGACATACAAACACTACTTCATCCCACACATATTATTGCTGAGAAAACAAGTAATGTCTGGGATCTTGCTCTATATGGGGAGTTGGGCGTATGCAGCGGGCGTACGAATAAAATTATGTGACTACGAATAAAATCGTTGCTTACTCTGCCAGTATAAATATGACACCAGGCCAGGTGACACTATTAATAAGTATATCCCATTCGAAGATGATGCCGTGACAGTTCTAAAAGCGCGCGGAAGTGATTCAGGAGATCTAAACAATTCGGATAGTAGGAATGCATTGTTTTTTTAATCACAATCTATTTCAAACAGAAAGTGAGTAATATAATTCAAAATAATTTGGCGTTCGATCATTGATTGTCACCAATCAATCTAATACAACATAATTATATGTTTTCTTGAACCCAAAGAATTTGATGGGCATGTGCCGAAATTGCCGATTATCAGTTTTTTATCAACTGAATGAATCGAAGGGATTTTTATTGGATTATTTCATTTCTCATCTCCGTCTCCATTTCAGCCGAACTTTTGTGAAAAGCAAAAACTGATAGGAAACTGAAACGGAGAGGGTAAACTGACATAAGCTACACATATTTGTATTGTTTTCGATCTCATTTTAGTTCTCAAAATGAATTATATCAAATTATAATGAAAATTGATCCATCATATATAAATTTTGGCCATGCAATTAAGAATATCAAATTATGTCAAAATGGACTAGAACTGAAAACTGAACGGATCGTGTAAAAACAAATTAACGAAAGCGGATGAACAGACAGTTCGACTGAAACGGTGAAGGTAATGAGAAATGAAATTATGGGTTCTGCTATGAAGAGTTTTACAGTTTTACGTGTTGTCCATGTTTCTGCCAAACGCAGCACAAGTTTCGTTGGGAAACATGCTGATGTTGAAGTGGGCATGTTACTTGCGATAGTACATTGAAAGCGCAGCGATATGTTAATTCCTTCAGAAGTATCTGCCATTATGTTTCTCAATTCTTTATGAACTTAACTGACCGAGAGTCATTATTATTAGGTATTTTAATCAAACACTTTCTTTGGAATTTTTGAAAATACGACTTTGGGGTAGTTTGCCCCTATGTTAATCCCTTCAGAAGTGTCTGCCATTTTGTTTCTTTATCAACTTAGCTGACGGAAAGTCATTTCTATTAATATTTGAATAAAAAACTTTTTTTTGGCAAATTTTTCAGGACCTCCCTGCATGCGCAGTACCATGTAGGTCAGGCAAACGATCATGTACCTGCTTATTGATTCGACTGATACTTTTCAACAAAGTTTCATGATGAATCAAACACTTCATGAAAAATGCGTCATGAGCTTTCCGACTATTACGAAAGTGTAGCATGGTGGGATTTGATTAGATCAACTATTTGTTGTTCTAAAGTTATCTTAGAGATGGAGTCAAATGGTCAGTTCCCTTCTTTTATTTTGGAAAGATATTCGATGATTTCAGATTATTAATTAAATTTTCATGTTCAAAATCATAGGAACTGTTAAATCGTATATTACAGTAAACTGAGCTTTCAGCTCTAGGGAGAAGATAATTGTTCTCGAAGCGAGAAGTTCATTGTTCTCGAAATAACGACAAAAATCATTAATCTGCTCGTAGGCACACCGTTGGATAGGTCTTGGTAGGACCTTTCTAATATGCACACTCTTATTCGTCCGATCCTTCCCTGGGACAGAATAGCCCTTCAAATGTTCATTTTTATAAATCGCACTATTTTGTCTATGCGTTTGACCAAATGCAGAAGGATAAGGATACTTTATCATTGAATTTTTGGTATTGTTAAATCGGGAATGGCTTCTAGTAGATTGAAGGAAATTGGTGCGTTTGGCCGGCAGGTTAATTGGAAAGGCACTAAAGTCCGAAAACTTAGCCATATAGGTCCCTCTTTAATTAGGCTAACTCATGAGGAACCTATATGAGCAAGTTTCAAGTATCTCGGCTATATTCCGACGAAATGTACCCGTTTTTGGTCTCAAGGGTCGTTCTAAGTCACAATCCTCACTGAAGAGTCATCTTCTGGATCAAACGGGCCGTTGAAAATTGGTCATTCTGTTCTTATTTCTCCAATATATAGAACGATTCTTCAGAGAGTAAAAAAGTTTATGGCCTTGTGAGTAAACGAACTGGTAAGAGGAGTGAATCAGTTCATCAGGAACGTCATGATGCATGCAACCACACCAAAAGGGGTGCAACTATGTCAAGGGTTGTGTAACTTGCAACTAGAGTACCAATTGAGTTGTGCCAAAAGAGAACAACTTAAAAGAGAAAACAAATTTTGACTGAAAAGCCTTTTTTGGTACTGGTAAGTAATTTATTTATTTTATCCGCCAAGTGATAACCATTTTTCCTTCTCTTCTTGGTGCATGTAGACCAGTAGGTCAGTGTCAAAGACGTTGAGAGTGTTGTTGTATTTGATATTAGATTGTTAACATACTGAAAGTGCTTAGCTAGCCAAGGTTGGAACGCATAGACTTGTATATAAACAGGTGCATAACATAATATCGAGAGTTCTCATATAGATCAGATAGACTTACACACACATCACGCTGCCCGAGGGTTTAGCGAGAGTTCTAGAGTCTACTATAAATAAAGACTAAGTACAAGATGAACCTGTGTATTATTTCGTAACCAGAGAACCAGTCATTACACATAACTTACGAAGCACAAGCAGTCCAAAATTTCTCTCGTCAATTTTATTGATTAAAATTGAGAGATTTAACAATGAATTAAATAATTCAGCTCTAAATTTTAAACTCCGATGCAGAACGGAAATAAAAATCTCATACACAGTTCTAATCAAAATTAATTGTGAACGGAATGAACTCGACATGAATATTTTTGCTAGCCATTATGGGAAATCTCTGTACAAACCGAGATAATTCGAGAATCACAAAAACATCCTTCGCACATTCCCCAATCCATATCGGTCGTAGATAAACAGAATTTATCTGGCAGAGATATTCACCTCGCGATACAGGCATACGGATATTTTTTTATCGTAAACCATAATGAGACATTGGCCTTGTATAATAAGCTGGCTATCTGCGAGTGCGAATGGAACTTTCAATAATTTGACGTTGTCTCACTGAACTTTCAATATCGGTGCAACAAGAGTTCGGCCATGAAATTCTGATTTCCAATTACGAGATGTCACAAAGGATCGTTACCGTTCTCTCGCGAAATCCGGAAATGTGTGTACGTAGACACGTTTCCCAGCGGGACGAACGAGGTCAGGCGTAAAATCATGAAGCCGACAGTTGACAAAATCCATTATTATATTGATATAATGTGTACACTAACTGTTCTCACTGCATGAAGATAATAAGCCAACAGTTAATCGCCAAAACAGTAAAATATCGAATTAACCAACAGGTGAGAAGGCTTAAAGGACAATTTCAGCCTGATGGAACATCACGACGGCCATCCACCTGACGGAAAATTTACTCCTTACTTAACATCGTGTACTGTTGAGTAATAATTAGCATATTCTTGGGGAAGATATACACGGATGAATCATATCATAGACGTCGAACAACTGGCAACACCGTAATCGACCATGGATGACTACTCGTTTTATCCATATTCGAAAACTGAGGCTTTGTTCAGATGTCGTTTCGATATGTGGAATACTTTTTCATAAAGTTTGACAAGAGCATCCTGACAGATTCAGTACCTTGACTATTTCAGCTAAATCACAATAAATGTGGAATTCCTACAATTTCTCTTACATCATTGTACAACTACTTTTCCATTTGAAATGTATTTGAAAACAAAACAGAGCTACATCTACAATATATATATATATATATATATATATATATATATATATATATATATATATATATATATATATATATATATATATATATCAGTGGCGGCTCGTGAGGTTTTGGTTTGAGGAGGCTACAAGAGGTGTTAAAAAATAAACCATAGGCGAAAATTTTTAGGATTTCAAGGTCAACCGCCTTATAATTTAAAGAAAATCAAAGTAAAACAAGCACCCTAAGCTATTAATTTGTTTTCACTTTCGAGTGTCTACCTTGAGACTTTGAGACCTACAATTCCTGCTGGTGAGAGCAAATGAAAAGTTATTATATATTTTTGAAGATTAGCGGGATTCTGCGATCTTTAACGTTAGCAAAATGATCTATAATATCCTCATGAAATTTTTTGTCTTTCGCCAAAAGTTTTACCAATTCCTTTTCAATAGACAAAAAACTAATATTTTTCAAACGATCCTGGCTCATTGAATTTCGTGAATAAGCTTTAATTCTCTTAAGAGTGGAAAACGAGCGCTCTACGGAAGCCGATGTCACCGGGATAGAAACAATTAGACATAAGAGTTTATAAACTTGAGATAAATCTTGATTCAAATCATTATCAAAAAGGTATTTAATAGTCCCCACATGATTTTCATTTTGCCCCAAAATTTCATTGTCATTATAAACAACACACAGTTCACTTTTTATGGCCACCTTATCAAAAAAAGTGCATTTTTGACATAAATTTTCCAAAAGGTTATCTGGAAAACTAGCCGAAAATCCGGTTAACAAATTTTTATTGAGTAAGTCGAAGAAATGCAGTTCTTTTATTACAATTATATCTAAATTTGATTCAATATTTTTCAAATACTTGTATGTTTAAATACATCGATACCAGTGCTCTCAGGCATTGTTTAGAAGTAACATTTAATTATGTGAAGAAATTATTATGATTTAATGAATAAAGGTGATTTCAAAAAAAAAATGCAGTTCTTTCAAATCTTAGAACCTTATTTCTATTTGACCCCTAATAGTATCCAAAATTTCATAAAATATTTGCTTATAGTGAAGCTCCATATCTGCGTAACTGAATTTCTTTCATTTTGGGCTAAATTGAGTCGTATCATCAGTAGTTTGAAATACAGAAAATAGTTTTTTAAAATAAACTTCTGCACGAAATTCTGAAAGTTTTTCCAAAAGAAACTTGAGCCAATTTCGTGAGTAAATTACATCTGAAAACTTGTGCTCTAAGATTTGAAAAACTATTTCTGTTTGTTCAAAAATTAATTTAAAGATGTTTAAAAAATATATTGAATTCCTTATCTTGTAAGTAAGATATTAATCCGCGTGCGGTATTTAAAGTTACTTTATCGGTGAAAAATTCCTCACTTTCAACTAGGTATAGAATTAAATCCTCAAATCCTAAGCTGCCCCAAACAGAGACATTTTCACTAATAAAAAGTAAACACTGCCAACAAAATAATTTATTTTTTACCTGTGATCCGGTTAGGCAAGGATGTCTCATAATTCCGTGAATTAAAACCGCGGTTTTGTTTTCTGTTACGCTGCACCAAATTGTTTAATTCAGGGGTAGGTCGCAATGTTTTTATTAAAACTTTATCCTCATAACTTAGTACACTAAAGTTATGGGATAACAAATATTCCACTAAGTCACCATTGGAATTTTTGAAATTAACTTCAGTAACCAAAAAAAATAAGTAAACACGCCGGTCATTAGACAATACGATTTCCAACGAGTTCGCTCGATGTCACGCGAAATTCTATAGTTGTGATTGGTCGACATTGTATAAGACTGGGTCGCGATCGGTGTTGCCATTTACATGTGTTTTGCTTTTCTATTGCAATGAAGTATTCATTCGGAGTATTTGCACCGTTGTTTGCTTTTCTGTGGCAGGCATAATGAACGTTGAGAATATACCTTTCCATGCCTCCGCAGCGTTGCCACAAATCTTGAAATGAATGAAATGCAGTAAATGTAAATACCTTCTATCGTAATTAATAAATTATATTATATAATGTAGGTTGAAAGGAAGGTAGGTGCATAAAATAATATGATTTTGATTAATATGAATATGCTGAATGCTGACTATTCAATATAATATATTAGTGATACACGGAATATTATTGAGGAGGCTTAGCCTCCTTAGCCTCCTTTGACTAGCCGCCCCTGATATATATATATATATATATATATATATATATATATATATATATATGAATAAATATATATATATTTATATATATAAATACATATATATATATATATATATATATATTTATATATATAAATACATATATATATATATATATATATATATATATATATATATATATATATATATATATATATATATATATATATATATATATATATATATATATATATATATATATATTTCAATATAGGTATATAGATGTTCACGGAAGGTGGCCCCTATAACTTTCTTGTTTTCGCGGATAATAGAATGAAATTTGGAGGATGTGTTTAATGTATAAAACTGCATTTTTTGACAAGTAACTCAACTTCATCCAAATTTCGGATTCAACGGAAGTGACATGAACTTAAGAATTTTAAATGGGACACCTTTGTTTTTTGTCTCCATATGACATTTAGCTTTCTGAAATGATTTTTTATTCTAGAGGGCTATGGATACGTTCTAATAACTAATTTCAGTTTTCACAACCTAATAGAGTGCGGTCAAATTAATCGTAATGAAAAGCTCTTTTTTTCTAATCCGACGAGCCACAATATTGCCATCGAAAAAAAAAATTGTACTAAAAATTTTAAAATCAAACATCACGTAGATGGAACATTTTAATCGAAAACAGTGAAGTTGTATTTTTACAACCATTTTAGGACTGAAAAGTTGTTTGAACGTGCATTATCTCTTGAAAGTTTCCCTATACTCTCACACTCACTCAATTGTCTGTTTAAGTATTGGACCTTCCACCTACAATATTATATATAATTCAAGGGAAATGAAAAATATCTGAAATTTAGTTCAAAAAATTATTTATAATAGCTTATTTTATTTAGTCATGTGTGACAAAGGATTTATAAAGGCTAAAGTATGAACTTCAAAATAAAACACACTTGGCTTATGTTTCACTACATAAAAATATTTAGATACTGCATCTAGCAGTAAAGAATAGTCGACATCTTTCGAGTTATGAACTCATTATCAAGACTGACTACAGGAGAGTATTACATATTATTTTATAAAACAGACAAAAGCAAGGGTGATACCTGAAAATCAATTTGTTCGTTTACAAGGGGTAATTTACTATTATGGGCGGAACTTATTTCGAGAATTTCAAGAAGGTCGAGGCGCTTTCCTTTGTTACCTCGATGTAACAATTTGGTTTTGTTGAAATCCAGGAAATGATTAAATTTTATACAATGTTTAGCCAGTGGTATTTTTATTTTGTAAAATTGACTTTTTATGTTCTTCAACACGAATGTTTATATTCCTTCCTGTTTGTCCAATATAGTAAGCAGGACATTCGTCGCAAAATATTTTGTAAACACCACTGTTCTCCGATGTCAGATTTGTCTTTATTATTGACCAAGAATGACTTCAAGTTTCTTTTATTTGTACAAATTGTTTTAATGTTATTTTTCCATAGCCTGTTACAAATTTTGCTACTCAAATTCGGCACATAATTTATTGGGAATTATTTTTGTTCTTCATTAATAGTTTGCGTGGGGTATATTGAATGCAACAGATTCTTTATTCTTTTTTTCCCAACGAGGTTATCGATAAGACTTTCATTGAAACCATTATTGGTGGCTAATAATTAAATTGTATTAACTTCGGTTTGAAAATTTGTTTCCGATAATGGAATAGTGAACATCCTATGAATGAACGAATGAAAAGCACTGAGTTTAATTTTAATGTGTTGGTTACTGTCGGTTTGAATCAAAGTATTACTCAACAGTTATATTTTATTTTGAAATTTATACTTTATTCTTTATGATTTTTCACCAAGTGATGTGCGAGATTTCAATCTCTGTTATTATAAAGGCTAATCTCGATAATATACCTGATGTATAACTTCTTGTGGAACATTTGAAAATATTTTTTGGGGAGTTGTTTTTGTAGGATTCGTACATAATGGTACGAAGCAAGCACGTTAACTTTTCAGGTTTCATATTTTAGTTATATTTATTAATATATTGACGATAAGAACAAGATTTAATCGATTAAAAGTCAGAACACTGTATCAGCTTTTTGCTACGATGAGTAAAAGTTAACGAAGTGTTAGCGTGTTTTCGGTACTGGATAAAAAAATTTATTTTCTATTTCATATAGATAACTTTATAATTAAAGCGGAAAAAACTGAAAATAGTTTAGTTATATTATTTTTAGAAGAAATTTTTATAGCGGTTTTTAAACTGCCTACTACCAGTTGTTTAATTTTGCGTCATTCACGTAGATTTTTAATATCGCATGGACAAATGTTTCTGCAACACAAAAAGGATTAATTGCCGTTTCACTATCAACCCTTAAAAGTTCCCCCTTAAATTCTTCACTTATCCCCTATTCATATGCATACGAGATGACGAAGATATCTTTCGAAATGTAGTAAGGGCCAACGGATGAATGTTCAGGCAGCAAGTTCCTCACGATGCCTCGGGTGAAGTAATTCGATAGACTTCTTATAAAGGGATGGAATCAGGGTTCTTTCAGACAGGGAAGTGTTTTCCAGTGCTCTACAACTCTGTAGAGCCCCAATCGTTTGGCGATGTAGGGATTTTATGCAAATTAAATGAATTCGCAAGTAACCTACTATACATATCGCTGCTGAAAAAGAGATATCAAGTGGTTTGCATTGGAGGAGCGGTAGAAGAAAGATTCGTTAGCGAAGTTTGTTTTCAAAATCTTGAATATATTGTGGTGTAGGTATTATGTTGAAAAATATTTTTTCAACGAACTTCCTTCTTGACAAATTAAAACTTGGGCCTCAAAATTCAGAACTGTGAGTAACAGTAACACTCCCAAGGTAAGCTTCGTTTGTATATTCGTATTCAAAGCGGGCGGCATGTTTGATTTCATAGACGGATAAATTCAATATGTGAATTGAAAACTTTATAATATTTATTTTTTCAAGTATAGAAATTGTTGGGAGTTTAACATTGAATTAAAAATTACTTATTTATTATAGATATACGTATGATTTTGAAGTGGGGACTTGTTTATGATATATATATATATATATATATATATATATATATATATATATATATATATATATATATATATATATATATATATATATTATTATTAATATTATTTATTAATATTTATTCAAAGAAATAAGAAGTACTACATTACATGAGTAATACAATAATTACCTAATTTACAAAACATGAATATATGTTACATGTCCATAACCTGAATAAATGACTCAAAGCAAAATACCTCGAAGAAGATTAAAAGACATCCCAAGTGATCGAGATGCCAGGTAACCACCTTGTTTGAGGATTGATACCACAGTCCTTTCACATCAAAAAATCGTCAAACAGTTCATCATGTCAAAGGGGTCAACAAGTTCTCAGTTGATCGTTCTAAGTAAGGGTTAGTTTATAAGTATATGATAAAACTATCCATATTCAAAATTTTTCTCACAAACTGTCTGGAGAGACTAAGTATCCAGGACTTTAATAATTTTTTATAACGATTATTGCTGCTACTGACTTTTATATGAACTGGAAGGACGTTATATACATATATATATATATATATATATATATATATATATATATATATAATATATATATATATATATATATATTTATATATATATATATATATATATATATATATATATATATATATATATATATTTATATCTATATATATATATATATATATATATATATATTTATATATATATATATTTATATATATATATATATTTATATATATATATATATATATATATATATATATATATATATAGATGTTCCTTGATGTTTTTTTATTGCTGGCGTTTATTGCGTCATCGTTATCTTTATGCGACCTGCAACCGATGCCATCCTCATCGACGTCATCTACCTTTTTATAAAGATAAGATTCATTGATAGTCCAGGTTGAAAATTTCGAAAATTGCTCAGAAAATATAACGTCAGCATAATGTTTTGCACGAATAATGCTTCATGTTATTCAATTAAAAACAATAAATCTAAAATTCATATGTCTAATATACCAGAAATTTCCAAATTGAAATGTATTGGTTGCAACAAAATTCATAACTGTTGAACTAACTGTAAATCCGAAACATTCATTTTATGAAATTTTACAACTACACCCCTGGGAAGCAGCAAAAATCAACAAATATAAATATTCCTGAAATTTGCTGAATGATCAAGCACCAAGACTTTGATGAATTTGTTCACAAGTTTTAAAGGTTTTTTCGAGTTCCAAGAATATCTAGCCCCCTTTCACGCTTTGTTGACCCTATACCACCCCCTGTACGTGTGACTTAATTCATTAGATATCCATTAAAAGGATACACCTTAATCAATATCTTCGAAAAACAATGTCAAACATTCATTCATATAGTCCTCAAAATAAATATTTTGAGCCAATTATGCTAATTGAAAAACTCATCACATAAACGAAATGTGTTGTCAAATCGATGGAAAATGGTAATATTTACGAATAATACGGTAGTTTTCTTGAATCTTAATTACAAATTTCAAATTAGTGGCATACTCTTTTTCACCTCAAACATTTAGAAATATTCACCTATGTCCACTATAAATATTTCGAGCCAATAATATCATATCACGAACTAGAAATACTTTTCTCTTATTCGATATAATGAGACATATTTTTTTTTCAAATTTAAGAAAAGTCTCCAAATTCTGAGGATGTTTCAGTTTTATCGAAATTATAAGTGGATTGTACCTATTGATGACTTTTTCAGACTAAAAGTTCTCGCTAAATATTGAGTTTTACTCTAGATGTCTATTTTTGATTTTAAATCACAGTTACTCAGATTTTCATCTCAATTATTTTCAAATACTTTTCTGAATACCAAAAATAGTACTCGATGTTCTTGAATATATAACGCATCAACAATACTGTACATATTGAAGTTTTAAAGTTCAATATACCAATATTCAGTGACCTGAATATTCTTATCCAACATGGTTACTCAAAAAAATTTGTTTCATTATTTTTTACGACGATTGTGATTCGTACAGTTCCACTTAATAAAAAATCATCACTATAAATTAACAATATTTATTCTCCTCTGAGAAACATGATGGTTCGTCGAAGAATTGCTGTCGTTTAAAGCTCAATCGGGCCATCCTTTAACTGTAATCCGAGACCCACATCAAAGTCGTGGGAAGCAGCTGGGCGACACCGAATTTGTCATCTGCTGTGCAGATCACTTCGTCAGTTGGCGCGCGAAATTGATTCGCGAATCTAGCGGTACCTTGACCTACGATCGCCAGATGAACGGAACGACCGTGCACCAGGTCCCGACGACGGACTGCTACGAAGGCGGGCGGTACTCCTGCCCACTAGTAGCACCATACGCCGACCCGCTGCCTTTTTCTACGTAGACAGCATGCATGATTAGACAATTGCCGAAATCCACGGACCTCTTAAACGGTTACGATGTGCGATAATCAAATTTTCATGTTGTGTATAATAGCGGTTACCTCTCTCTCTCTCTCTCAATTTTTCCTTGTTCTACGTGTTGACAAGGAATTATCGATTTAAAACTGTTTACAAGCTCGAATGCCACTTTCATGTTCCATTCAATTCAAATTTATTGAATGGATAACGTTAAGTAATGACTTCATACATGATGTCCATATTAAACATCACTTTAGATGACATCTTGAACCGTAAAATATGATTAATATTAGTTGCTAAGACCATAACGGCTGTTTGAGTACATTGTTAAAGTATGCAAGATTAATATTATATTGTTTAGTTTTTTGTTTGTATATTCACTGATAATTGAACTCTGTGATATATTTCCCCAATAATTCTATATGAATATAGTGATAATAAATGAGTATTTCTCAGTGACATATACTGAAATAAAGATTACATTGTTTGTTATATTCGTATAATGAACAAATATATGACGTGTTCAGTTTGATTAAGTCATTTACTATCGTGTTACAAAAATTACTGTGTATAGAAAATATATTTCGTTTGCATTCAGCATATTTACTCTAGTCCAGTAGCTGTAGTACATGTTAGTTGGTTGCCTTTTGCATGCGTATGTTTGTAGATCAGTGATGTCTAACTTGCAAAACGTCAACTAAAACCTTGAAAATGGTTGCTGACCATATAGTAACAAGTTATTATTTTTAATTCACAATAAGAAACGTTGTAAGGCAAAATCAAAATTGAAACATAAAAGTAGTAGGAAGATATTATTTCTATTTATTTCTCTATAATTGTTTAAGTATATGGAAAATATAAATATGAAATATTTTCAAGAACTAAAAACAGACATTGCAATAACGAGAAGAATTATTTAATGTGGACACTGAACAATCAGATGCATCCACCAACTAACGAATGTGTGCATGTTTAGTTGTAGACCATCTATAAGATGAAGTAGGAAAAAATCAGTAAGTAGAACACAATTTCACATTTATATGTGCTTACAAATTTTGTTCTAAAATCTAGGAAGTTTGGGAATCTCTTCTTGTACAATGAAAAAATACATATTTGAGCATTACCTATATTTAGCCGATACTAACCTAGGGCGCTGAAACTCTGAACTTGAGAAAAGTTTTCATGTACAAATACCAACAGGGCAGGGAGGAATAGAAAGAGTATGATCTAGAACTATCCCTAAAAGTAACAGATAGAATATGAGTGACTATATCGGACGCAATGAATAGAATATCAACCTTCAAATGGAACTGGGTAGCTGTATGGCCAACCAAGATGATAGCCGTGCAAAAATGCGCGATTATTAGCATTCAGGAGGACTCGAGTTTGTACCCTGGAGTTGGCTGGTCTGCCACGAGTTCGTCTAAGTTAGTTCCTAATGGTGTAAAGCAACTATTACGATCATATTAGATCTGAACAGTATTGCTTCGTCGTGTAGAATCAAATCTATCATTTTTTCCTACTAAGACGCAGGATAACAATAGTGAGGTCCTGTACAAACCGCAGCGCCACCAACAAGCAATTGTAGGAAACATTACCCACGGTATGGATATGCGATATGTTTGAAATCTCGATGTAAGCCTCTTGTAACACTTATGCTCCGTTGAAATTATACCGGAGTATACCAACTAATATTGAAAAATACGGACATATCAACTAGAACAGTGTTTCTCAACATGGGGTATGCGTATCCCAAAGTTACGCGATGGGATATGTCGCAAATAAACGGTAATGGCCGTAACATTGTTTCAACCATGCAGTGGTCCGGTGGACTTCTTATATACTGTTGTCCCTTGCCGTCTCACCTACGTATGTCAAGGTCAACGCTCCCCTAGCCACTTTACTCTAAAAAATGAAATGAATACTCACGGCAGATAGAAATTATGTTATAAGAGTATAAAACAATCAATTATTGAATATTTAATAAACGTTTAACTTTCAACCAGAAAATACATATGTGTTTGTTTCTTGGCTGAAAAAGTTTAATTTTTTCACAGTAATTACCCAGAAAACAAAACGGTATATTGAAGTGAAGATGAAATTATAAAGGGTGCTATTTAAGAACCATACGTAAAAAGATGCACGCGAAGAAAAATGGTTTGGGAACCTCTGGACTGGAAGAACTTATCAAAAGTACTTGTCGCGATAATTCGCAATATTCAAATTAAGTATGTAAATTATATTTCGCGAACGAAGTAGATATGTAATACATAACAAATTATTTTTTGCTCTAAATAGACATAATATGAAACTTCGCAACTAGTGATTTATTCTATGTAATATTAAGTTAGATTTCATGATTCAATATCAGTACCGCTTTTTCAAGTTAAGTCAAAAAACGTATATTGAGCTTTTCGGGTTACATGTTTTTGCTAGCTAATAATTATTTATGGGCAGTTATAAGGTTTTTAAACTAATTGCAGCAATTTTTGAAATATGAATTTACTTTCCTATCATTTTACATAGATATCAAAATCCTATTTTCCTAATAGGGAATGCGGCGTGGGACGACTCACTAATTGCGTCCATTTGGTCTATTGTTGGTCCAATGGGAGTTGGGCGGAGATAAGGAGCATGGGAAACCACAAAGCAATGATCTCTCAATATTGCAATATCCTCGTAATATGCAATTAATAAATTTTAGTTCGTGTCGCGAGTCATAATATTGTGTATAATACATATTTAAGCTGATTATGACACTTGTTCTTATCGCATTGTGTTCATATATCCACTGATAAACTTTTATCTTCCCTAAAATAAGATAAAGAATTTGTTTCATTCTGAAATTGTAGAACGGGAATATTTCACTCTTGATAAATTTAAATTATGATTATGCGGCTTGACTGTTAGTTAGAATTGAGTGTTAGAATTTTAATAACCAAGACTTGTCAGTTCAACATTGCAGTTCAATCGATTCATTCTATAGATCATCATCAATAAATAAATGCTTCAAAGTCAGAGATGAAAGATATTCATCAAATCTAATTATAGTTTTCTTTCAGTTAGATCTTTGATTAATAGATATAATGGCAATAGCCTGTGATAAATGATTCAAAGGAAAAAACTAGACACAAAATTGGGGTTATGTTATAAAATGTTGGTGGCAGCCTAACATTTTGAAATAGTTTTATATAAGTACAGCAATAATTTATCGAATTGTGGAAGATTTTTTGTGAAAAACAAAATGTAATTATATTTTCACAGTAGCCAGCTCTTAAATTCGAAGTAGGTATGATGTTATATATCAAAGTTGAAAATGTTTTTCCTGGCACCTTTACTTTGAACTTTGCATTATTGACAGTACAGTTCATAAGTTAAATGCGTTCACTGTTCGTAATGTTGGCGAAAACAAAAATTTGAAGAATTTTTTCAATATACTTCATAAAACTATTGCGACAAAATGTATGTGCTACAAACGGCAGGATTTAATTGTTATTCAAATTCCTATGCTATAAAATATAATCAACAATAATTTTTCAGAATTGAACAGGCCTAAACTTGAACTATATAATACAAATTGTAGAGCCTTAATTTATAAGGTGAGAATGAGAAGATTTCAGTTTTAGTCTCGGTTTGAGTTCACTGTCTTGTCCGTGTGGCGCCCCCTATGTCGCCGTTCTCGCCCTATAGGTATCGTTGCTTTTGGCAGTAGAAGATACTGTCGAATAATAATTTTTGATCAGTTTTAAATTTTTAATTTTTTTGAATAGGTAGGTACATATAAATTCCTAATTTCTAGTATTTATTGCATTTACAGTTACTTGTTGGGATTTAATATGATGCTGAGAGGTTGTAGTGTAGTTCAATGCAAAACTTTGAATGTGAGACTGACTCCTCAAGTCGATACCGACTGTATTTTACAAATTCCAAGTTTATCCTTCCGGGATTCAACTACACTGATCTGACGAGGATGTAAAAAAGTCCAAAACTTGTGCAAACCGCTGCTTCTTCATGCAGATATTTTGCCAGAACAGGACATTTTACTTTGGCTTTCTTGAATTTTAAAAGAATTGAATCCAAAAATTAATATTGAGGTGTTTCACTTGAATCAATTACCGCCGCAGATTTTATGTTGGAATTTCAGCGTGTTTGCAGGTATTCAGTGTTTGTGCCTTCCTTCTGCCCCTCCAAATGAACTTGTGTGTAAAAAGCAACAAAAATTAGGGGAAAATACGATCTTAGCGGCACAGATTTTGAAAATTTGTGTTTCAATTGGAATAGGAAACTCTATTTCATAAAAAATTATTTCGACTTGCATAGTAGTATGTTCTATATATAACTGAAACCATCATGCATATTCCCAGTTTGTAAGAGCATGTTACACTTTTGAACAAAATATACTGGAAAGATGTAATAGTTATTTGTATACCTAGGCCGCGAAATACCTTTTCGTGCAATCGCACGCGAAGCGAGTACTTCGCGTATGCACCACAGTCCGCGAAATTTAATTTCGCGGCCGTTACCCATAGCAACGGCCGCCAATCCAAACGTCACTTATACCAAAAAGTAACAACAACTATGATATTTCAAAAGAGACATCCTGTATCTCAATGCATTTTGCGTTCTGTCAAGAACTGTCAAAATATTTTGTATATATTCGAACATGGTCTTTCCATAGCAACGCTGTGACTTGTTAATTACTGTTGATTTTAAAGCACTAATATTTTTATTTGCATTTGTCTCGTTTAATAATTTTGTCGATTGCACGAAAAATAGTGTGTATGCCATGGCGCGAAACTTTTTAACTACCTCAAGATTATCCTGCCTGGCCGCAAGCGGCCTCGCCGAGTAATATTCTCTTTCGGTACGCTAAAAAGGTATTTCGCGGCTTAGGTATACAAATAACTATTTTAGCGTACCGAAAGAGAAATTATCGCCGAGGCCGCTTGCGGCCGAGGCAGGATAATCTTGAGGTCGAAAAGGTCTTTTTTTTAGATTGACGGAATTGATTATTCGCTTTCCATACTCAATTCAAATTGTTTTCTATGGAGTATGCCCATATTTGAGAATATGTATATGTTTATATATATATATATATGTATGTATTTATATATATATATATATATTTATATATATATATTTATATATTTATATATATTATATATACAGATAGATATATATATATATATATATATATATATGTATATATATATATATATATATATATATATATATGTATATATATATATATATATATATATATATATATATATGTATATATATATATATATAATATATATATATGTATGTATTAATATATATATATATATATATATATATATATATATATATAGATGATATATATATATATATATAATATATATATATATATATTATAGTATATAATATATATATAATATATAATCTAAATCACTACAATAATACCCTTTCGGTGTTTGGGTCTCAAAATAACATAATTACTCTATTACTACAGCACTTTAAACTTAGATAATTTTCTTCCATTCTTCCCTGTTTGCCGCTGACGCTCTAGCTTCAACGATGCTCTTCCCCCTTGCTTAAAATTTCCATTTGCAACTATATCGTCCCAAGTCATTTTAGGTCTCCCTCTTTTTCTCCTGTTGTCCACCCTCGCCTCCCCATATCTGTTTCGCATGTGGTCCTCTCGTTCTTCCATTCTCATCAAGTGCCCCCACCACCCCATCTGTCTTTCTCCAACATAAATCCTCCATTGACTCTATCTCTCAATTCCTTCTAACATCTTCATTTTCCATCTATGCCAATCTTGTTATAGTACCCTTTACACTTCGAAGATACTTCATTTCCATTGCCTGTAATTTGCTTCTGCTCCTTTGTGTAGTAACCCATGTTTCACAACCGTACGTTAGTACCGGTCTAAATATGCTCTTGTACACTGTCATCTTGGTTTTTTCCTTTATTTCCCTTTTCCTCAAAAATTTTCTGTTTAGAGCAAAAAATAATTTATTTCCTTTTTCTATTCTATTTTCAATATCCCTTTCTTGACTACCACTGTTATCTATATCCACTGCTAAATATGTGAAGCTATTTACTTTTTCGATTTGTTCATTATCTACTGTTATTTGCACATCCTCCTCTATATCCGTTATCTCCATAACCTTAGTCTTTTTTTTGTTTATTTCCATTTGATACTTCTTCAATGTTTCGTTCAAAATATCCACATTCCTCTGTAATGCAATTTTATATATATATATATATATATATATATATATATATATATATTTTAAATATGTAAATGAAACTTAGGTTTTATTTTCACTTAGTTTTGTTAAACATAACAATTCGTTCGCCAAACATAGTGGCTTCATCAATTGTGAAAAGTAAAAATGAAAAACCTTAGTTTCATTTACATTATTGTGATGGATTTTCACCACCAAATATCGGCCCAATCAATTGGTTTATATAAAAATTTATGTTTTTAAAAGAAAGAATTGAGTATAATATCTATGGGTGTATATATATATATGTGTATATATATATATATATATATATATATATATATATATATAGATAGATAGATAGATAGATAGATAGATAGATAGATAGATAGATAGATATACCAATAGATTTATACTAAATTCAGTTCTTTTAAAAACATAAATTTTCATTTATACATGTCATTTCATAAAATCAGGATGTTTCAATTGGGAGTGCTTAAGCTTCAGTCTTGCTCATCGATGTTATAGCTGTTCGTAGGTTCGATGCCCACGGAAACCGTGGGTGTAGTTTTAGTCTCGATGTAAGTGGTTTTGCTCTTTGATTTAGATTATTGGCCATATGTTGTATAGTAAGACCCAACCGTATCGGGACTACGACGTATGCAGGGGTCGTACGTCCCACTCCTTTTTTTTAAAGTTTAGGTCCCACCGCTTTCAACAACCAAAAATTTTTCAGCTGTTTTATTACAATCCTAGAACAATATCAATGCTCGAGTGCCCATTAATAAAGTGTGTGTCTCAGACCGCGCACATGTTTTGATAGTGCTATTTCGGTTGAAAAAACAAACCAGAAGGTCGAGATGTCGCCGGGAAGGAAATGATTGTATTCGTTTTTTGTCGATGTTCCATTTTAAGTTCGTGGTCGCAGCCCTAAGTATTCGGTGGAAGGGAAACCGAGTGTAAATAGTATGATTGATTACGCGAGGAAAGGGGGACTGGCCCGACTGATAAAGGGGTTATATTTGTTTGTGTAATTGGAAAAATGTGTTTATTACCAGAACACTTCCTTTCTCGCCTGGTTAGGTTTTTTTTTCAAATAATATGTTTTTCTTGTCTTAAATGTTATGCGAAGTAATCTGAATTGTTAAGGATGGGAAAGGTTGACAATTTTGATATAAGTATTCGAAACTTAATGTTAGGCGTGAAATGACCTATTTAAAATGTATATCATCGCAGGATATGACTTATAATTCCAATGTTCCATTGACTATTCGTAATACCCATTGAAAAGTCGATAGATTAATTAAATATTAAACATTCCTCTTAAAATAGTCAAAAATGAATGCTACTTCTGATGAATAGTCTGATAGCAAACTCTTTTGTGTTATATATTATCTGTATTTTTTCAGAAGTGTAATAAAATCTTCAGATACAGTTCAGCGACTATTATTTTTATCCCAATATTGATCGGAATTGCAACAACAATTTCCGAAAAAAAGCAATTTCTTATATCGACCTGCAGCCAGATTGTCTGTATTGCGGTCTACACACGGACGTTGATGAAATAATACTTCGACGTGCATCCAAAAACGTGCAACCTGATTGCATACACACGTTCGTACAAAACTAGACAGTTTTGTCTTGATACATCAACGTGCATCCAAGAATGTACAATCAATAACGTTAAATCGCATCCACACGTTCACACCTGTACGTGTTCGTTGGAATGCGCATCCAAAAATTCAAGCGTTTCAGAAAACATCAACGCGGCGTTCATCCGGAGTGTGCATTCAAAAACGTGGGTATTTTTGCATCCACATTAACGTTATTGGTTGCACGTTCTTGGATGCACGTTGATGTATCAAGACATCAACGCTTGTGTGTAGGGACCTTATCATTAGAATCAATTGTTAATTCATTTATTCATTATTGGAAATTAGAGTTGCTGTTTTATTCAGAAGCTGGTTGGTGAAATTCATCATCAAGTTTTGAACATATGTACATCCTAAAAAATAGTAATCAGTATTTTCTTATGAGTTGGTAATTCCGCTGATCGATCTCTTTTTATATTTGTGAACATCCTAAATAAATATAATTTTCAAGCATGTATTTTCAAGCATATAAACAATACTTAGTGAAACAAAATCGTTTTTGTTCGAAAGTTTTCCACCAGTTTTACATCTCAAAAGAATTGCAGTAAAGAGTAATTCATATTTTCCCATTTTGTCTGGGATGAACTATTTCTGGTTTATAGCACTAATTGTTATTCGTCTAAATATACTATTATATTTGCTTCTGAGGACATTTCCAAAACTCAAGTTAATTGAATTGAAGAGTTTTATGTGAATTTAAAGAAAGTCGAAGACCTTATGCAATGAAATAATTATAAATACATTACCAAATATGATCGAAAACCTTGATACTTCTATTACTGGTATGCAAAGACAATGCTACATTCTGTATATAGATATTTTAGTTATCTAATGTTGTATGTGTGACTTACCGAAGTGATAGGAATAAGGCAAAACTACTGATTAGATAACTTAGTTTCTGATATAGGTCAACTAACAATTTCAAATTTCTTTGTTTCGTTGACCTTAGAAAAAGTAAAATTTTCTTGAGAATTGGTTTTTATTTTAGAATAACATCAACTTGTATATGATTATCTTGATGCTGTAAGATAAATATTGAACTAGCAATGTTGCCGTTCCGAAATTTTATCCTCACTAGTGGTAATCGAGTGTTCGAACCTTGACCGAAATACAGTAAATTTTTAACTTTGAATGTTATTGAGGTTTTTTTTTGTCAAGAAGTATGTATCTTTAGTCATTGCAAATTTCACAGAGTACGGACTTTATTTCTAAGGGACCTTGCTTCCGCATTTTCAAAAGGTCCTTTTCGATGGAAATTTCGTCTGTACGCGGCTCGTAGACGCATATTTTCTGACGGCGTTGGCAAAACGTAAATTTTGGATGCTCGATTCACGCGATCCTTCTTTCCGATCGGAACGTATTGATATATAGATCTATTATTTTACGATTCTGTATGCATTACAGAATACCGTTTATTATGAATTGATATGACCACATATCCAGTAGGCATGGACAGTAGATATTTTCACAGATTGGGTTTGAAAGTGACACAAAGTGAAAAAAAATAATGAAGTAATAGCTGTGAAACTATAAAACGAAATACATTTGACCTAATATGAAATATATGAAGTTGGATTTGGTACACAGAGAAATTAACAAAACAGAATCGAAGATAGGAAAATGTTTCCTGTACGTGAAACTAATAAAGACTGCGATGAACGAGAAACAAGAGGATGAAGAAATGGTGATAGAAAATATGCATCGGTTAATGGGACTGCAAAAATTGTAGTTCAGTTTGAAAGTATCACCACTGAAAAGTTACCGGAAGGAATCGATAAGATTGAACTTATAAACATATGAAGGATTTTTCAGAACAGAAAAATAAAATTTATCGTTTAAACGGCACTTTCTGGAGGAAATATCTGGGTTTGTATATGAATATAATTAATCAAATCAGCCGCTGTAGTCTTGAAGACGTTCTAGGGCACATTCGGTACCGGGTTCGAATTCGGGGGAATTTATGGATTTTCCTGAGCTCTAAATAGTTTCCGTGCTCTAGTATAATTAATAGTTGAATAATGACTGTTGTATTGAGCCCGAGATCAAGCCGTTTATCCTGCAGAACCGGCGTTAAACTGTGGGCCTATTGAGTTGCAAAAAGTTAGAATTAATACGACCAACTGCAATATTGGAATTAGTACTTCTGCAGAGACATAAAAGGATATATCGTGATACTACATTTCACTTCATGTTTTCGCTAGATATCAATTATTGATGTATATTAAAAAATGTTATTTTTGACAGAGATTGTACTCAGTTATTTATTAAATGTATCAAAAATCCATTGACTGTATTGCCATTGTTGTTATTCACACAATTTTTTCCAATCATCTGCTATTTCATTAAAAACACGCATAGTTTTGAACACACATTATTTAATTAATTTTGTTCTCTATTGAAAACTGTTCTGGAAAATTGATAACTTTAATCTTAATCAAATTATTTTTCATTATTTATTCAATGAATAATTTAATTCAATTAAAATTCAGATTAAGTAAATAATGTTTGTGCGTTGTTTCAGGAATGTTCCATATTTTTCTTATACATTAACGCTTCATAGCTCAATAAAATGATTTTAATATGCTGAAAAGAAAACAATTTATTTACGAACTGACCGATTTCATAAACTTCAGTTTTCATGAATTACCAATTTCTGATGTCTCTCTAATAATATATTTTAATTTCTTAAAAACTTAAACCATATATGCGTATTCTCAATTCTCATATTGTTGTTATATTCAGTTGAAGAAGAAACCGAATCGTGATCTTAGTGATAATAATAATAATAATAATGTTTATTACATCCATTCAGACAATTACATAATTGTGTTGGACACGTCATTCATAATTAATTAGTAATTAGTAATAATTAGTTATTCATAAGTGATATGGTTATCGGTCAGGTACACCCTTACACTATAGTAACATTTTGTCAGGAGCACCGACTTCATAACTTTCCGAAACCTAGCATGACCAAGGCATTTCATCGCTTAAGGTAGATGATTAAACAGTTTAATGCACTGATAAGCTGGTGAGTTTTCATACCTGGCCGAACCATGTTTAGGGATAGAAAGAATTTCATCATTTCTTGTGTCATAACAATGAAAAACTACCCAATTTTATAAACTTACTTCCATTTTCCTTTACATGGAGTAGACATATATATATATATATATATATATATATAAATACAAGGTGTAGTTAATATTTTATTTACAATAAATGCACGCTTGCAAGATTCTCGAGGTCCTAGTTTAAAAATTGTTCTTATTATACGTTTTTGTGCTATGAAGACTCTTCGACTATCAACAGAACTACCCCATAACATGATATTATAATTTATGTGACTATATGCAAGCGCATAATAAACTTCCATAATAGACGCAGTAGATAGACAATTTTTAATTCTATTTATGGCATAGAATGCCGAATTCAGTTTTTTAGCCACAGAATCTACATGTAGAGACCACCTGAAGTATTGGTATAACAAAATTACCAAAAATTTAACTTGATCACACAAAAGAATATATATATATATATATATATATATATATATATATATATATATATATATATACATATATATATATATATATATATATATATATATATATATATATATATATATATATATATATTATTTGGTAACACAGGAGTTTGGGAATATGCTTTTCCCACGAATTATACATACTATTTTTTCTCCGATCGTTGATTTACATTTAAAAAATTAATTAAAAAATATTTCATCCAAGATGTAATCAAGTAAGTTTAAATAGGTTTCTCTATGTTCATATTGAAATATAGAAGTGGTAACCATGGAAATTACTCTGTTATGACAAAAGTAAAATAATTTTAAAGCCGGTTTTGTTTGATTCGTTGTATTTTATAAGGAATTAAAAAAGAATTAGTAAACATGAACACTGATAGTGATTATTTGTTGTCTTGCACGGCTCCTGAACTTAATTTACGGCGAAATCCAGAGAAGTATGAACTTGCGTACCAACGCTTCATAAATTTTTGTAGAAAAAACAACAGTTTATCCTTTTCTGAGAATGTACTGACGGCGTATGTTGCTGAATTGGCTAAAACAATGAAATATTCGACGTTGTGGGCACATTATTCCATGCTTCGATCAACTTTGTCTGTTAAAAATAATATTAATATTGCCCAGTACCAAAAACTGAGAGCAGTTTTAAAACGTCAAGCTACAGGATACAAAAAATGTAAATATTAACAACAATTATAAAAATTAAAACCATACTTTGTTTCATTTTAATGTAATAATCCATTTGTTACATTACCGCACGCTACAGCAGTGCGGTAAGAATATTACCGCACTGTTATTTTCTAATTGCTTAGCAACTGACCATTATTCTGGAATGTTGAGCTTTGCGCATAGAAAACAGGTCAAAATATTGTCACTTTTCCCACGATCGGAGAAAAATAAATTTTGAGCAATTCCACTTGAAAGAATAACATCTAACATACAAAAAACTACATTTTTTTTAATGTTTAATACCTTAGCTTTATATATTATTCATTCGAATTGTTGTTGCCTGTGAACTATTTCTAATCTCTTGATAATTATTAGCAATAACAGGCTTGTTGAATCTCAAAAAACTTGATTTTATTAAAAAGTTTTTTTTACTTTTTAATAAAATCAAGTTTTTTGAGATTCAACAAGCCTGTTATTGCTAATAATTATCAAGAGATTATATATATATATATATATATATATATATATATATATATATATATATATATATATATATATATATATATATATATATATATATATATATATATATATATATATATATATATATATATATATATATATATATATAAATATATTACAAATTTTAATAATATTTTCATTTGACGAATAGTTATATCAGGATTATTAATAAAAATATTTTATGTTTTATATGTAAGAAGTTAAATCCACCAATTTTACGGAGTATATAGAGTAAATGAAAAATTAAATTGATATAACTGACAGTAGAAAGTAATCTCAAAAGATATGTTAAGCTCATGCCACATTCCAATATATCATTTGATAACAGTTTATGTATTTGTATATATAATAAAACGTTTCAATTTGATTCTGTTTCCTTTTGTTTACGTCAGAAAATTAATCAGAAGTTAAGCCCCAATTTTCCAAATGTTTCAAGTTTTAAATTTCTTATCCTGATTTCCATTCTCCAGATTATATCAAAGTGTTTCCCTACCTATGTTAAGAACACAAAATACATTGTGAGACCAAAAATTATGTGTCCTCAAACACTTTTAAATATCAAGTATGTAAAAGCTTTTTTCAATATTCCCATTCAAGTTATTCATGTTTGATATAGAGTATTATTCCATTTCCTAACTTTGACTTTAATTATATCTACATTAACATAATGAAGAACACTGTTGCCGCTTTACCAATGGCGGAATATTTTTGTCTCCCATTGAATGTGCTTCGTCAAGAATTGTCGAAAAGGAAATGTATTTATTCGTATAAGTCAGCAATAATGAATCTATTCGAATTGTTTCGAACACAGGAAGCGGCGTAAATTGTTTTTATCAGTTACATCTGGTAGTTCGAATTGAAATTAAATAGGACATTTGGTTTTCAAATCAAAAGGAAAGAAGTTTCAGGATCGCTAGTTCCTGTCTTGCGAGGCCGTAAAATGAAATGAATTATTGTAATACTCCGTCGAATGATTGTTTGAATTTGAATTCGTATTCTCATTCTGTATTTGACTTTAAAAAGTAGATTTTTTAATTCAAATTAAATAGAGGATGCAATGAACACTGGCGCGTAAGTCATACGTACAAGCGCGTACATTTAGGTATACGCTGGCATACATACGTAGGCACTATTGCACATACGTAAATTTTATTGCACAAACGTACACTCTAGCGCACATGTACGTACACACTAGAGCACATAAGTTCATGCTTGCACACATACGTACACGCTAGCGTACGTAAGTACACACTATTGCAGATGCGTACATTTTATCGGACAAACATACACTCTAGCGCACATGTACGTACACGACATCGCACACGACACGCATATACATGTGCAATAACACTATTGCACAAACGTACATTTTATCGCACGAACGAACACGCTAGCACACATGTACATACATGCCAGCGCACCGACACGCATGTTTGAATCGCTAGAAGAAGATAATAATAATAATAATAATAATAAAGAAGATTTATTTAGCTAACAGCTACAATATAAAATATACAATACATATATGACAATATACATTTAAAATATATAAGTTTGAAACAAGACTATTTTAAATTCAAATTTTGTAGATATAATTTTTTTAAAGCAGTTTTAAAACAATTCACAGTTGATTTTAGTTTTACAGCTGACGGTAGTTCGTTGAACTCGGATAGTCCTTGATGGAATATGGAGGAATATGATCTTGAGCCTGCCCTTTTAAGATGGAGGTCATGTTTGTTTCTGGTATCATATTGATGAATATCTTTATTGAATGAGGCTAAATCTTGGATAACTGTCGGATGTAAACCAATTTTCAATTTGAATATAAATACCATAACATTAAATTTAAGCAACTCTCGGACGTCTAGCCACCTAAGTACGAACAACATATGAAAAACTGGTGTATAGCGGTTTCCCACTAGAATTGTGCGCATTGCTCTATTTTGTAAACGTTGAAGTTTGTCCAAATCAGCTGCAGATGCATAGTATAAAAAGCTAGGGCAGTATTGATAATATGGAAGAATTAAAGAGTTGTAAAGTAGAATTTTTGTTGCAATATCTAAATGTTTCGAAACTCTATTGAAATAGCCGTTTTCACTGCAATTTTTTCGATTACTTCACTGACATGACGCTTCAAAGTTAATCTATTATCGATGCTGACTCCCAAATACTTAAAGATTTCAACTATGTCAATATCATCACCATTTATTTTTATTTTGAGATTTTGTTCCTTAAATACATTCAGATAGGAATTTTTTCCTATTAACATAGCTTTTATTTTTTTTGCATTTAACTTTAAGACATTTATCTGTAACCAATCACTTAATTTTGAAAGATCATTGTTTATAAGTTTTACTGCTTCTTCTACTGAGTTACAAAAAGTTGAATCTTACAGTGCTTGAGCGTGTTTACTATATCATTAATATACAAAATAAAAAGGATCGGCCCTAATATACTGCCCTGTGGTACACCGATATTGTTCATTCTTGGCTGAGACGTACATCCATTAAACTTGGTCTTTTGTTTTCTGTTTGTGAGATAATTTTCCAACCATGCAATGACATCCCCATTTATTCCATATTCTTTAAGTTTTTGAATTAACCTTCCTCCATCAATTGTTTCAAATGCACGGTTGAGATCGAGAAACACTATTAATATGACCTTACCCTCATCTAAGCCAGTTTTCCACTTGTCTAAAAGTAACTGCAAGGCGGTCTCAGTTGAGTATGATTCACGAAAACCAGCCTGTTCGTTAACCAGTATGTCGTTTTCTTTTATAAATTCTTTCAGCTGTTCGTAGACTACTTTTTCTAATATTTTTTCAATGGTAGGCAATGTATTAATAGGTCTCATATCGGCCACTTTCTTAGAATTTTTGACTTTTGGTACCGGAGTGATTAAAGAACATTTAAGCTCGGCCGGGACGCACGATTGTTTAAGAGATGAGTTTATAAAGTCAGTTATTGGTTGTAAAAGTATTTCATTTGTATTTTTAATTAGTTTTAAATTTATCAGATCCGAGTTACTTTTTTGATTTAAACTGTAAATAATGTTTTGTAAGTATTTGGGCGTTACCAATCTAAACTCATTTAAAGAACTTTTTATTTCAAATTTTATTAATTTGGTATTAGTATTAGAAAGTTTTGGTATTGTGTTCACTATGTCTTTTACACTATCAATATAAAAATCATTCAGTTTTTGGGCTGCTATACAGCTGATATCTAGATCAAATAGATGAATAGGCTAACTTATACAACTACCAGCTGTGTGTATCGATCAATAATGTTTCATCTGAATCGAAAGATATTTTAATTACGAAATAGAGGTTTCTCAGTCAAAGTTTGTTTTCACTTCTTAGCTGTTTTCTTTTTGTACAACTCGAAATGATGTTATCCAGATGTTTTCCGGGAGTTCCGTATGACATCTGGGTGTGTTTCTTCGTTCTCTGTATTCAATAACGAGTTCATAGACACGTATGAAGCTATTGTTCAATTTACATACCCCTTGACATAGTTGGAGAACGCATGTTGTACATAGTTGCATGTCTCGTGACGTTCCTGGCGAAGTGACTCAATCCTCGTTACATTTCTCTCATCCACAACCCATCTTACTCTTTCAATAATCGTTTTGTATATGGGATAAATTCGACCAAAATGATTCATTTTCAAAAGTCCGTTTGACCAAGATGGCGCCACTTCAGGTGGACATAGAACGGGGTTATAGAACAACATCAGAGAAACCTACAACGCCTAGTTGTAGGAACAGGTAGAAACCTCTGGGTTTCTGCCTGACCAGATGCACAGCATTTTCGTGAGAAAAATAATGAAAGTTGGTTTTTGGACTTTAGGGCCTACTTAAATGACACACCATTCACCAATTTGCGTCGATCTAGAAAAGATGCCTGATCTAACGATACCATCAAAAACTCCCATGATGAAATGTCATTATCCTGGTGCATTTCACCGAAATAGGGAAAAAATCCTGACTCTGGACACTCAGTGAGCGAACATTAGGAAGGTTCTGCCAAGACATATCTAACGGTGTGTGAGAACTCCTCTTTTAAGTTTCTAAATATCAATATTTATTGATTTCAGTTTCTTGTTCATCTAGTGTTCACTTTATGTTCCAGACCTAGAGTCTCTGGAAGATACGGTTTCGGTTACCAAATCTTCAAATTCTTAAAAGTAAACTCTATTTATTGCCAACATTTGATTTGGAATTGTAATTTGCTTATGGTAACAGTATAGAATAATGGATAGAATATCGAAAATCTCTGGACTTCAGTAATATCTTGAAGCCTTTTTTGTCACTATATTCTATTATGATAAGAGCGATAGAAGGTAGAAATGTTTCATCATTTACATACTTATAAATCAGTTGAAGAATTCCCTGCTTATTAATCATTTATAATGAGTGAAATAACAGCAAACTTTCTTATGTTTGATTTTCTAAGATAATCAATCACAGAGATCCTTATTCCTTAATATAAGGTAAACGCACCAGTTGTCGACACTGTACCTGTAGTCGACACCCATTGTAATTATTGGAAAAAATAACGTAACCATAGCAAACATCGGCTTCCCGAAATAACCAATGATAGCTCCGAGTTTTTTGTCCACATTGACGTAGTTATGCCATGGAAACTCACTAACATACAAGAATACAATTGAAGTTTTTCCAGCAACCTCGACTTTTCCCGCCAGTAACCAGTGTTTGTTAAGGTGTAGGTTAAGAAAAGCTAATTTTGTTGTGGTGTTGTTTAGTGGTATTTTTTGACTAAAAATGTTTTTATTGTGTTCTATTAACTGAGAAACCTTCGAAGCTGTAGCCCAGGTAAGTATGTTGTTATTTTTTAAGTTTTTGACATAGTTTTTGGCATGTGTCGAGTACTGGTACACAAAAAGTGCTATGTTCCTATAGTAGACAGGGGTGTCGAGAAAAGGAACATTTTTATAAGATAATTACTCAGTGTGGTATGAACGATCAGCTCATTTGATACAGATATGTATATGTAACTTTACTGTACGATAACTAGATCCAATATTCGTCACCCCATGTCGACTATTGGAACGGAGTGTGATCCATACCAAAAATCACACTCCGTTCCAATAGTCGACATGGGGTGACGAATATTGGATCTAGTTATCGTACAGGTGTGGTAATCTCCTATAGTCGACACGGTTGTCGACGAAAAGAAAATATTTATGTGAAAAGAGCCCAATTTAACTGTAATGGTTTATTCATTCAATACGGATCAGAACGAATAACATTTGCTTTTTTGTTATCGCCTTTCGAACTAGCTTTGCTGTGGCCAGAACATTCTTCACAGCGGAAACACGAAAGAGAGAAATTCTACCTGCTGTGATAGAGTACTATGAAAGAAAAGAATGTGAGGAACAAGAAGATGAAAGGCGTCAAGAAGAAAGGAAAAAAGCAAGAGATGCCAAGAAAGAGTTAGCACATAACAGAAGAAACATGAGTTGATAAAGACAGAACAACCATTGCCACCAGAGTCGTCTTCTTAGGATTCAGACAGGATTTCATACCGAGAATCAGATGATTCTGACTGGGAAGAGGTGCGTTCTGAAAATATTAGCTTTGAAGACTTGATGAAGCAAGGAAGTTTTATATTATCAGAGTTTAAGAGTGGCAAAAGGAATGCGTCTGTATTCATATACTTACATATTATTCGAGCATTTGTTTCACGTGGAAACATATTAGTTATGGGTTGAAAAACTTTGACAGTCGAAGAAAGGAATTTGTAGCTCTTTTGATATCATGTATTTTATTCGATCAA
This sequence comes from Cynegetis impunctata, assembly GCA_030704885.1. Taxonomy (NCBI): domain Eukaryota; kingdom Metazoa; phylum Arthropoda; class Insecta; order Coleoptera; family Coccinellidae; genus Cynegetis; species Cynegetis impunctata. Next base: position 1,266,479 of record JARQZK010003619.1, read on the forward strand.
ATAATCAGTTAAGTCGAGACTCTAGAACTGACTACACTTGAGGAAAGGGCCAGCTACCGATTTCTCAATGGCTTAGCAATTAATGAACTATAAAAATGACTATAGAAAGTTTTTGTTATATTTGTGTTCTTAAAATATTTCTATTTCATTTTACCTATAAGATATTCAAAAGTTTTTGTTATATTTGTGTTCTTAAAATATTTCTATTTCATTTTACCTATAAGATATTCAATTCACCAATGTGTTGAATGTTTTATTATTGTTTCCTGCTTTCACAACATACATTTTTCTTGTTATGTATATTTCCCATGATCAAAACAGTTGTTATTTATATGTGTCGACTACTGGAGCATTTACAGTGTCAAGAACTGGAACATCCTTAATTTATCGTGTCGAGCTTAGGGACATTTGCAGATATTTACAAAAAAATCTATTTTTTTCTTATTTGGTTGAAATTCATCCCAATTTCGGATTAGACGTGAAGCCTAAACTATGAACATTCGGTAGGCATGGTAGATTCAATATGAACTTCAATACACTGGAATCTGTGCCAGAATAACTGATTTTATTTTCTTAACGTGTCGACAACTGGTGCTCTTACCTTAATTGAGATTAATTTTCAAAGCCCATATTGTTCCAAATTCCGTATATTTTTCCTAAATGCTCTGGAGAACAACTATACCTAGTATGGTAAACTCAATTAAGTATGTCTTGAAGTTTGCGGATGGTGTTATGTCAAAATACGGCTGCCATTCTTGGTGAAGGAAACTTATGACGAACGTGATTAATTAGAGAGAATAATTAATGAAGAAGAATACAATCGCACTCCTTTGTAGACGAAATTTGCCAGAAAATAATAGTTTATTGCATCGTATCGAAAGTCTACAGTCAGGTGTTGGAGTAGTTTTTTATCCGTTTTATATACCTACTGAACCACGATTTTCGAAATTTTTTTGATGTCTGATTTCCCCGGTACATATTGACATCCAGCGGCTCCCATCGAACCAAATAAGCAGAAATTTGGTATCTGGGATTTTTTCGGGGCAGAACAAAAATATCAAAATTTGGGTAATTTTTTCCAACTGTCGGCATTTTTACTTTATATTTATTATATTATTAATTCAAATCAAACACTTGGCTTACTGTTTCACAAATATATATTGAAAATTAATAAAAATTAACAAAAAGTTGTCAACATGTTTCGGGTAGCGAACCCATTCTCAAGACTAATGTCTACTCGAAACATGTTAACAACTTTTTGTTAATTTTTATTAATTTTCAATATAAATATTTGTGAAACAGTAAGCCAAGTGTTTGATTTGAATTTATAATATTTAATCATGTTTCACCAAGAGCTAAGCGAGGATTCAATCTCATTTATTTATATTTATTGTTTTTTCGTGGTTTCTGAAAATTTACTCAACTGCACAGCTTCTGTAGATTGAATTAGCGTGTTGAAATTTGGTAAATAGATTGTGTTCGCATTAAAATACTATAGTATGATGTGGGTTTCAATTATTTTCCTGTACCGCACTGCACTTCGCGGAGACTGTTCCGCTCGAATCGCATTTGGAACTGCTTCGCTATCAGTAGACCATGAACATCGTAAAAATTTTTTGGACAAAAAAATATTTTTATAATTTTTTACGATTTTCCATTAAAGCGTGGTTCTTCAATTTGTGATGCACTACGAGAATTTTTCTTATAATAAAATATATTATTTTCTTATTTTTATTTCGGATGGCTGTGAAAGCGTGGTTTATCGAACAATAATTTATTACGTTCGAATAGCTATCACGACGCGATGCACTTCGCGCAACAAATACGACCTCAGTGACGGAGCTCTTCTTCACTTGTTTTTTTGATATCTGATGAATTGTCAATGTAAAGTCGTGTATAATGAAAATTTTTCTGAATGTGAGAATTCGAATTTAACTTATTCATAAGACGCTTAAATCAACTCACACAAAGTGAATGTTAATAGGCCAGTCAGTTGAGATAATCAATTGACAATACTTCCAAAAGTTTTCATACTTTAATGTAGGGTCAGGAAGGAGATAAAAACAAACTATGAAATTTTGCAACCTTTTCCGAAGTCCGGAACATTGTTACAATTGCTATAACATTGAATTTTGCCTTATGCTTGTGAAAAAAATTCCAAAAGTTCTGCAAATTTGGAGTGGTATTGAATATATTATTTCATATCGCGTATCAAATTTTCACCCAATTTAAGGGTACGGAACATTTTTTTATTCAAAATTAACGTTTTTCCTTGATAAACTTACCAAAAAAAATTTCAAAAGTTCTGCAAACTTGACAGATACTTCGGAAAAATATACCGAACAGTTATATAAATTGGCAAACTTTTACGTTGACCGGAACATGTTAAAAATTTTTTTTTATTCGAGGTCATTTTTTCGGGCAAGATGATCTCGAAATAATTACAAAAGTTTTGAAACTTGGTTGCAAATTCAGAAAATATCTATTCTGATGCATTTCCAAATTTGCAACCTTGTACGAGTTCCGGAACTTAATGCATTTTGCAAAAATATGATTTTTGGATTTTTATAGTTTTGCAAATTGCATAAAGTTTTGTCATTATTTCGAGACCATCTCGCTCGAAAAAATGACCACGAATTAAAAAAATTGTAAATAAACATGTTCCGGTCAACGCAAAAGGTTGCAAATCAATACAATTATTCGGTATATTTTTCCGAAGTATCTATCAAGTTTGCAAAATTTTTGGAATTTTTTTTGGTCAGTTTATCAATGAAAAACGTTAATTTTAAATTTAAAAAAATGTCCCGTACCCTTAAATTGTTGCAAATTTTATACGTGATGTGAAATAATATATTTAATACAACTCTAAGTTTGCAGAACTGTTGGAATTTTTTTCACAAGCATGAGGCAAAATTCAATATTATTGTATTGCAATTTAAACAATATTCCGGTCTTCAGGAAAGGTTGCAAAATGAGATTTGTTCCTTTCTCTATGTAGCATTCACTTGACCAAAGTTTAAAAACTTTTGGAATTATTGTTAAATTTTCGATTTTCATCGTCTAACTAAACTGACTGGCCTATAATGCCTGAAATCTTTCAACTAACCATATTTCAACCTCATATCTTCTCATGAAATTGGGGGTCATGAAATGCATGAAGGGCACGGAATAGTTGAAATTCATCCTCCGTCCGTATTCCGATTCCCCATCAACTGAACGTCTCGCTCTGCAGGCAGCCGGTGAAAGAAATCCAATCTTATACAATAAAATCCGGATGAATCCATTCGATCCTATATTTGTACTGGAAGCCTGGATTTATTTGCTCACGCTCGAGAATAAATATTATACTTTCACCCGAAATAGCGGGAAACCAGTTCCGAACAGCGCGAATGGTTATTTGCGGACTTAAAACCTATGAAAATGGTTTATGGACGATAAAAATCGTGAAAATGTCCATACTGCTAATTTCATTCAACGTCTGGCGTGCAGTTAGTTTACCGTTTTGAACGGTTCGTTCTACGCCTGACTTGTGAAGGTTTACCCTCGATTCGAATTTAATGCTAGGTACTGAAATAAAATATTTCCGGCTATTATAAAATTCACGAATTCATATGTTTGCTGGTTCCACTTGAACAGTGCGAATGAAATATGATGACGTTTTCTGCAAGGTTATCTCGAGCGGAAAATTACTATCCAATTTGTTTGGACCCAATAAATTCCTTTTATGGATTCGAAAGTTTTGTTCGTATGGTCTTCGTTATTTTTACTAATATTATTTCTATAAGTCCCTATATTTCATTTATACTGCATAGATCTCAATATCTATTTTCCATCTCTACATTATTCATTGCTACCAATAATATATGTAAATAAGTATATATATATATATATATATATATATATATATGTATGTATATATATATATATATATATATATATATATATGTATATATATATATATATATATATATATATATATATATATATATATATATATATATATATATATATATATATATATATATATATATATATATATATATATATATATATATATATATATATGTTTATATCTGTGTGTGTTTGTATATATGTACCTATATGTGTGAGTCTATATAATTCAATATTAATTTGTTCATCAGCTCAATCACTATAACTTATTTTGGACTCTCATTTATTCAGACTATCTTTCGGCGCATTACTCGGCTCCACCCGGAGTGTAAAATTGTATAAATTTATGAAATTGTATATCCGAAACAGTATTCTCAATCAATACTGATAAACAACACTTCGAAATAGTTATTTACATGAACTAGAGTTGAAAAATTATAGACCAATGTCCTTGATTTGAACAGTGGCAAAAGTATTCGAAAGGGTAATATAATAATCGTATTATTTCTCTTGTTGAAAAATATAATTTGATATCTAGGGGGCAATATGGATTCCAGAGAAATAAATCTGCGGTGGATGCAATACAGAACTCAGTCGAGACGATCACTGATGCATTAAATGAAAATATACCAGCAATAGGTCTATTTGTTGATTTCGCTAAAGCGTTTGATACTGTAGACCATGGTGCATGGTAGACTGCTGAGAACCTTGGAAAGTATGGGATGGAAAGGTGTGGCTTTGGACTTGGTGGAGAGCTATTTGAATCGAAGATGCCAGAGGGTCAGGGTTGGTAATGAGGTCAGCAATACAAAGAACATAATATATGGAGTTCCTGAATGAACCACTTTAGGTCCTATTTTGTTCTTATTGTATATTGAAGATCTATTCTATGTTAACACCCAGTATAATATAGTAAGTTTCGCGGATGATACTCTGATTTTCTTCAAGGCTCCGACGTGGAATTTAGTTGAAGTAGCAGCTGAGAGGGTTTTTGCAGAAGTTCTTAAATTCTTTGAAACAAAAAAGTTTTGTGTCAATGTGAACAAGACAAAATTGATGCCATTCACAAGTTTCAGATCTAAGCTGCCCCATTTCGATTCACTTTCAGTAAAATAGAGTAACTCTAATACCTTTAATCTTCAATCAACTGATAATATCAAATACTTGGGTATGAAGGTGGATAGTTATTTGAGATGGGACCATCATGCAAACTTCATTACTGCTTAATTGAGATTGCTCAGTTTAAAGTCTCTAAGAGAAATTTGTGATGTAGTAGAACTGAGAAAAGTTCACATTGCATTGGCGGAAACACATCTTAACTATGGAGTACTCGTTTTGGGGGGATTGGCTAATTTGTACTACAAACAACTGGAAATAATTCAAAAATGGTACTGAAGATTATCTGAAAAAAAACCATCACCTACCCCACGTCCGAATTATTCTAAATAGCAGATTTATTCACTATTCGACAGCTTCATGCACGTGCTCTGCTCATGTTTCAGCATAAAATAGATTCACCCAAAAAAAGCAGACAATTAAGATTGAAAAATGTCGTTCCTCTTCCTAAACCTAAATAGACCATTGCTTTCAGATCTTTTACTGACTTGTCGCAGTTACTGTATAATAGTCCCCCTTTTGATTTTAAAAACACTAAAAATCAATCTGTATTTAAGAAGGGGATTAGAGACTGGATAAGGAGCAGACGTGAATCATTCTGGAGTAACTTTAGTTGTGACAGGAATTGTTTTACTTGAGTTAACAGCCGGTTTTTTGTTTTGTTTTCTTTAGTATTGTTTTTTTCTTCTTCTTTCTTTAATGTTTATGTATTAAATACAAAATATAGGTTAATTTGTGAATTATATTTGATGTAGTACTGCCCACGCACAGGCCAAGCTTCTGTGGGAAAACAATGTTTATTTGTTAGAAATTATGGAAAACAGTGTATTATAATATTATAGTTTGTTGGAATTATTATTATTATTATGAATAAACATTATTATATTATATATATATATATATACATTACAAGGAAGGCAAGTGATAGTTACCAATCAAGGATATAGTTTGCGCCCAAGCGGTAGCGAACGAGTCTGGTCACTTGCTTCCTGAGTTGTGTATTATATTTTTTTCTCCTCCGGTTTTCTCAGGCTGAATAAAAATGTTATTTGATTATACTATTTGAATAATCCAACTGATAGGTTCAGAATATTTGTCTGAAAATCGGTCAGTATTGTCAATGGACATTAGTTCTTCAAATCTGTGATACACACACAGACACACACACACACAGAAATAAATATATATATATATATATATATATATATATATATATATATATATATATATATATATATATATATATATATATATATATATAAATATATATATATATATATATATATATATATATATAAAAGAAAGCTATAACCTAAACAGCATGTTTTATACTATCATAACAACATAACGTCAAAATGAAAGTCACCTGATCACTATCCCTAGTTACATATTCATATAAGGCACCGTGCGTAGCAAACACAGCATAGTTTCTTTTCGCCTCAATCAAGCAGAGGTATATTATATGCAAGAATATTTATATATCTATATAAATATATATATATATATATATATATATATATATATATAAATATATATATATATATATATATATATATATAAAATTAAGTGAACTAGGGACCAAACAAACCTCCTAGCGGAGCTGGTTATAAGAGTTCATATATAAATATATATATATATATATATATATATAATATATATATATATATATATATATATATATATATATATATATATATATATATATATATATATATATATATATATTATATATATATATATATACAGGGTGATTCATTAATATGTGTAAATATTTTAACGGGAAACTTTTGAGTTCAAAATATGAAGATCTAACCCAAATTTGCCTACACAAAATATTTCTCTTTACTGATTTACAGGGTTGTTTATTTAGATCATTAAAAATGAATTTTGTTCATTACTTTAATGCTGCTTGATATTTCTTTATGATATTTCGCAGTAAGTTGACGTACTTTGCGACACGTAAAATAATAGTAATGAAGACTTTTTCGCTATCACCAGTGGCGTACGACATGTGTAGGGGAAGAGTTCTCGTTTTCCTAAATTCTTACGCCACTGGCAGAATTGTCGTTTTAGTATAATTGTTCGGTTTTCCAATGTTTTCGCTGTATATGAGGCTCTCTAGATTCGTAGCGCTAGAGCCACTATCTTGCGTGATATTTAACGTTGGACATATGGCTGCACAATTCTTTTGATTTTTATGTACGTGTCATGTCTGTGTTTTTTGTATTACGATAGCATGTATTATCTAAAAAAAACATTATTAGTATTTTTCTTCAATTTATAATAATATCAGCAAAACAATTCAAAACATAACAAATACAAAAAAATCCCAAACGATAAATACTCGCCAGGAACTATGGCAGCAAATTGTAAATTCCGCTAATTTTATTGCGAATCAGCCAAACATATTTTTTAAAGTTAGAAGATCGTTTAGCGAAAGAATGAATGAACTCATTGGGTGAACGGAGATCACATTGACCATTTGTGTAATTTGTTTTTTAAGTTTGTTCTTAAATTTGATACTCATCCAAAATTTGTAAAGAAGATCTTGATAAATTAAGTATTTATTTTGAACTTTTTTATGCAGCGCTGGATATTTTTGTAGTTGTTCTATTTTAAATTGTTTGTTAATATTATTATAAATTGAAAAAAATACCTAAATACTGTTTATTTTAACGTAATATATGCAATCGTATGACAAAAAACACCGACATGAAAATCAAAAAAATTGTGCAGCCTAATGTTCAACGTTTAATATCTCGAAAAATAGTGGCTCTAGCGTTACGAAAAAAGAGTGCCTTATTTACAGAGAAATATTGAAGAATCGAAAAAATTTATACTAAAATGACAATTCTGCCAGTGGCGTAGAATTTAGGAACAAGAACTCTTCCCGTGCCCCTGCCGTACGCCACTGGTGATAGCAAGAAAGTCTTCTTCACTATTATTTAATGTGTCCCAAACTTCTTTAACTTACTGCCAAATATCATTAAAGAAATATTAAGTAGCATTAAAGTAATGAACAAAATTCATTTTAATAATCTAAATAAAAACACCCTGTAAATCAGTACGGAGAAATATTTTGTATGAGCAAATTGGGTTGAATCTTCATATTTTGAGCTCAAAATTTTCCTGTTAAAATATTTACACATATTAATGAATCACCCTGTATATGTATATATATATATATATATATATATATATATATATATATATATATATATATATATATATATGAAATAAGGTATAAGAAAAGAATGAACCGATTAAACGAGATAGATGTGATTTTACAAACGAAACGGTTGATCAATGGTTTCCTTAACGGATCTGTTTTATGCAATTTATACACCTAGCCACGCGGTACAAACTATGCACATACATACATCACGTAAAAACATATGAATATAATCACACGCATACATCTGACACAAAAATGAATTATACATGAAGAATATGTAAGTAAACTTTTTATTTGTTTTTCAAATGAATACGCTGTAGCGTATTGCAGTCAATCTGCAAAAAAAAATCTGACTGACCTAAATAATTAAGTTCCAAATTCTTTCGAGATTCTTCTGTATTTATATAAATACGAGTATACATGCCTATATACGAAATTTGTGATCCGCAAAACTCGAAATGTTCCGAGAAAGACACGAATTTCGTGACGAAAAGTGAATTGTTTGATAACATTAGTTTTCAATTTCAAATGGCCTATGGTTGCCAAAAGACGACAACACATGCAAGAATAATTCAAATATAAATATATGGTGTTAATTGATATTTCGTTGATCTCGTGGTGAAACATGATGAGGAAGTGTGTTTTTTTTCAAGATTTATGTATATATATATATATATATATATATATATATATATATATATATATATATATATATATATATATATATTTATATATATATATATATATATATATATATATATATATATATATATATATATATATATATATACATCAGGGGCGGCTAGTCAAAGGAGGCTAAGGAGGCTAAGCCTCCTCAATAATATTCCGTGTATCACTAATATATATATATTATATTGAATAGTCAGCATTCAGCATATTCATATTAATCATAATCATATTATTTTATGCACCTACCTTCCTTTCAACCTACATTATATAATATAATTTATTAATTAAGATAGAAGGTATTTACATTTACTGCATTTCATTCATTTCAAGATTTGTGGCAACGCTGCGGAAAGCTTAGAAAAGTATATTCTCAACGTTCATTATGCCTGCCACAGAAAAGCAAACTCACACCACTTAAAAACAAATACTTCGAATGAATACTTCATTGAAATAGAAAACCAAAACACATGTACATGGCAACACCGATAAACTCCAGCCTTATACAATGTCGACCAATCACAACTATAGAATCTCCCTGACATCGAGTAAAGTCGTTGATTGAATCGTAGTATGATCGTAATTCGTATTCGTACTGTCTGAATAATGGACGCCGGAATCAACTCGCGTTACGCGTATTGTTTTAAAATGAGTGATTACTGAAATTAATTTCAAAAATTTCAATGGTGACTTAGTGGAATATTTGTTATCCCATAACTTTAGTGCACTAAGTTATGAGGATAAAGTTTTGATAAAAACAAAAAAAACCTATCCCTGAATTAAACAATTTGGTGCAGCGTAACAGAAAACAAAACCGCGGTTTTAATACACGGAATTATGAGAGAAATCCTTGCCTAACCGGATCACAGGTAAAAAATAAATTATTTTGTTGGCAGTGTTTACTTTTTACTAGTGAAAATGTCTCTGTTTGGGGCCGCTTAGGATTTGAGGATTTAATTCTATACCTAGTTGAAAGTGAGGAATTTTTCACCGATAAAGTAACTTTAAATACAGCACGCGGATTAATATCTTACTTACAAGATAAGGAATTTATATATTTTTTAAACATCTTTAAATTAATTTTTGAACAAACAGAAATAGTTTTTCAAATCTTACAGCACAAGTTTTCAGATGTAATTTACTCACGAAATCGGCTCAAGTTTCTTTTGGAAAAAATTTCAGAATTTCGTGCAGAAGTTTATTTTAAAAAACTATTTTCTGTATTTCAAACTACTGATGATACGACTCAATTTAGCCCAAAACGAAAGAAATTCAGTTACGCAGATATGGAGCTTCACTATAAGCAAATATTTAATGAAATTTTGGATACTATTAGGGTTCAAATAGAAATAAGGTTCTCTGATTTGAAAGAACTGCATTTCTTCGACTTACTCAATAAAAATTTGTTCACCGGATTTTCGGCTAATTTTCCAGATAACCTTTTGGAAAATTTATGTCAAAAATACACTTTTTTTGATAAGGTGGCCATAAAAAGTGAACTGTGTGTTGTTTATAATGACAATGAAATTTTGGGGCACAATGAAAATCATGTGAGGACTATTGAATATCTTTTTGATAATGATTTGAATCAAGAATTACCCCAAGTTTATAAACTCTTATGTCTAATTGTTTCTATCCCGGTGACATCGGCTTCCGTAGAGCGCTCGTTTTCCACTCTTAAGAGAATTAAAACTTATTTACGAAATTCAATGAGCCAGGATCGTTTGAAAAATATTAGTTTGTTGTCTATTGAAAAGGAATTGGTAAAACTTTTGGCGAAAGACAAAAAATTTTATGAGGATATTATAGATCATTTTGCGAACGTTAAAGATCGCAGAATCCCGCTAATCTTCAAAAATATATAATAACTTTTTATTTGCTCTCACCAGCTGTTAAAAAATTCGTTAAGTAGGTAGGTAGGTACCTATTATGTGAAAGAAAAAATTTGATGAATAGATGAATTGATTAATTGGCTGAGAAGAATTTTTGTGAATATTGTAAATAGGAGTTGTAGGTCTCAAGGTAGACACTCGAAAGTGAAAACAAATTAATAGCTTAGGGTGCTTGTTTCACTTTGATTTTCTTTAAATTATATTGACCTTGAAATCCTAAAAATTTTCGGCTATGGTGTATTTTTAACACCTCTTGTAGCCTCCTCAAACCAAAACCTCACGAGCCGCCACTGATATAATATATATATATATATATATATATATATATATATATATATATATATATATATATGTATATATGTATATATATATATATATATATATATATATATATATATATATATATATATATATACATAGTTATATTCTTTCGATCTACCTTCGGACTGTGACACCCGTGAATGCGAACTGATGAAAATGATTAAATTAACATCTTTGAATGCAACCACAAATTCCATCTCCTGATGAAGGGATTGATAAATCCAGAAAGAGGAATAAAGTGTAGACTTATTTCACCCTGACTGTAATCCCAAATACTAATATGGGTGTCTTAATATATATATATATATATATATATATATATATATATATATATATATATATATATATATATATATAATTATAACAACCCGTAGCAGAGTTCTATTAGGTACTGAGGTCGTATTTTTTGCGCTAAATGCATCGCTTCGAGATACGTGTCTAACGGTGTGAATTATATTTTTAAAAAGCAAACCGGATTGAAATGCATAAAATAATATATTATGGGAGCTGCTGGAGATGCTAATATGTACCGGGGAAAAAAATAAATATCTATATATATTTATATATATATATATATATATATATATTTATATTTATATATATATATATATATATATATATATATATATATATATATATAGATATTCGTGGCCTAGGACATCTAAAAAAAACTACTCCCGCACCTGACAGCTTTCCTTGGATACACTGCAATAGTATGTACCTATTTCATCGGAAAATACTACTAGAAATCAAGTTATAAAGCTTCACCGATATCTCTTAGGCCAGTCAGTTGAGATAATCAATTGACAATAATTTCAAGAGGTCTCAAAAATAAACTATGAAATTTTGCAATTTTTTCCGAAGCCCGGAACATTGTTAAAATCGCAATAACATTGAATTTTGACTTATGCTTGTGAAAAAAATTCTAAAAGTTCTGCAAACTTGGAGTAGTATTAAATATATTATTTCATATCACTTATCAAATTTGCAACCAATTTAATGGTACCGAACATTTTTTTATTCAAAATTAACGTTTTTCCTTGATAAACTGACCAAAAAAATTCCAAAAGTTCTGCAAACTTGGAGTAGTGTTAAATATATTATTTCATATCACTTATCAAATTTGCAACCAATTTAAGGGTACCGAACATTTTTTTATTCAAAATTAACGTTTTTCCTTGATAAACTGACCAAAAAAATTCCAAAAGTTCTGCAAACTTGACAGATACTTCGGAAAAATATACCGAACAGTTGTATAAATTTAGAAAATATCTATTCGGATGTATTTGCGAATTAGTAACCTTGTACGAGGTCCGAAACTTTATGCAATTTGCAAAAATATGATTTTTGGATTTTTATAGTTTTAAAAATTGCATGAAGTTCCGGACCGCGTATAAGGTTGCAAATTTGCAAATGCATCAGAATAGATGTTTTCTAAATTCGCAACCAAGTTTCAGAACTGTTGTAATTATTTCGAGACCATCTTGCTCGAAAAATTTACCACGAATTGAAAAAAAAATATAAATAAACATTGGTTAACGTAAAAGGTTGCAAATTTATACAACTGTTCGGTATATTTTAGCAATGTATCTATCAAGTTTGCTGAACTTTTTGAAATTTTTTTTGGTCAGTTTATCAAAGGAAACGTTAATTTTGAATAAAAAAGATTTTTCACAAGCATAAGGCAAAATTCAATATTATTACAATTTTAACAATGTTCCGGTCTTCGGAAAATGTTGCAAAATGAGATTTGTTCCTTTCTCTATGTAGCATTCACTTGACCTGAGTTTAAAAACTTGGAATTATTGTTAAATTTTCGATTTTCAATGTCTAAACTGACTGGCCTATTTCATTCTATAAGATATTTAATGTTGTATTTTTTGATGAAAAATGATGTTATTCATGAACTAACAGATGCAGTATATTAAAGATTATGCAATGTTTCTCTCGAAGTTATTTCATAAAGTTAATAAAAATAATATTCTCTTTGTTTCAGAATGGAATGCCTTTATGGGAAGACTTAATCGCCAAAGCCACAAAATTGCACTCTTCCTTGAAGTAAGTATAGGCGATATCCTCTGTTTATATTCTTTGTTTCGAAGTTCTCAGATTATTGCAGCTTGGGATAAGCAGAAGAATTTTATACTGTTAACCGTTTGAAATGATGTAATTACAACTGCAGAATTGGTCACCAATTATTTTTCTTCAAAGTGAAACGGATCAAAAAATTTTAGATTCCCAACAATCCAATTGAAATACTTCGAACTGTTTTCAGATTTAAAGCTAGAATTATGTCAGCCGAAGGTCGCCAGCTGACCTTCCCCAGACATTTTAAATAGCAATCCCCATTTATTTGAATATTTTTGAAATTCTCATGTAATTATAGATGAGTTACATCTTTTATAAATTTTGTTCGAACAAAATTGTAGTACTTATAACCTCGCGGATTCTGAATTGTTATTTATTATCAAAATTAAAGGAATGTAGCACTATTTCACTAGAGACCCTCCAGAAGGTCCGCGAACAGTTTGAATATCGGCTGTATTTGTGCTTTTGACCAATTCATAAAGTAATTAGTTAGGTCAGTATGTCACTACTTCCATTATCATATTGAATAACAATTCAAATTTCGTGAGGTTATAAGCACTACAATTTCGACGAAAACAAAATTTAAAAAAGGTGTAGCTCATCTAGAAGGGGTTAAATATAATACAACAACAAATACTCCAAACGTTGTCCCCCTTTATACTAAAATTCACGTGTTTCGCCAAATTTTCATAGAATCATTGGTTAGAGGAATATAGAGTGCTACTCGTTTTCAAATTGACACCCAGTATATAAACCAGCAAGACGTTTCCGCCAATATCTCTCACCTTTCTGATAAGTATCAATTAATCAAGAATTTGGAATGCCTTATCGTAGGAAGAAGAGGTTAAGTACATAATTTTAAGTTATGAGTTTTGCCGCTGATAATCATTATCAAAAATAATTTATTAATAGACATATTACCTTCATTATTCAGAAGTTGTGATTTATAAATTCTATTTGTCAGTTCACTTATTCAAATGGAATTAAATAAACGCTCTATAACTGGCACGTAGTGGTTAATCCAATAAACTCCTTCGTGATATTCTCTCATGCCAACACAAATAATTGAAGAGTATATTGTGGTTTCGTAGAGTATATCGTGGTCTCAGTTCCTATTAGATCACCAAGCAATGCATTCATATGTGTCTGGGTATATAGTATACTAATTGGCGTATTTGAAATAGTCCACCTGGAATATTTACCCCGAGGCGAAGCTAAAGGGGTTATAGTCTCACGACAAAAAGTTGGGATCTGGCTCGATTTTGAAAATTCCAACGGATATCGATGGTCATTATTCGTTGCCAAAATACATCACCATAACGTGCTGACAGCTCTTGAAGTTGACGACAAGTATCAGACCTATTGAGTTTCTGTTCTGGTTCTAACAATCTTGGCACCCAGCTCACCGAAACCTTGCTGAAGCCTGAACAATCTTGCAAGATGTCTTGAACTTGTCGTGTACCTATTCCTGGGCGTACACTAATTTGACTAATAGTCATTCGCCTGTCTTCTTTCAATATGTCTTACACTGCAGTAATGTTTCTTTTATTTACCGACGTGCTTAGGCGACCACTGCGTGGATCGTCTTCTAATGATGTTCTACCGGTTTTAAAGCTATCGATCCACCAATAAACATTTCTGTTGGATTCTACAGACTCACCTAATACTCCAAGCAGACGCAGAATTATTTTTGATGTTTTTTGCAACTTCTTTCCACAAAAAGAAATTTACTGCTCTTTGAGGTTTTGCTGCGTCTTCCATGGTTACAAAAACAGTGCTATGAAAACGCGCCTATATTAGTCGAACTCCTGAATTAGACTGCGCAATGTTGCACTGGATACTTTCATAAACATGTCGAGACTTGTCTGTCGTCAATAACATTGCCTACAAGTTCTGCGTAATTTAATAAGAGCACAATTCCTAGAACTTTGGAAACATTCCTGGTATATTCGTAAGTCAGTATCGATTGCTTGGAATCACAAACGAATTAATCAATGGCACTAGTCGATTTAATCCGACATTTAATCACATTACTCATTCACATCCACGGAAATTGTTTTAGATCTTACCATTGTGATGCACATGTGTTGAATTGTAATACTTATTATTTGAGATTCCTAAATAAATTTGAGACTCGTAATGTTTCCAACTCATTGCGAATAATTATGAGTACGTCTGTGCGCTTCAATTGTCTCAGCTTGGGCACTTATCTAACTGAAGCTTGTTATGTCCCCAGGGCAACCATCCTAGCAGTCACGGCCTACTTGGAATCCTTCCAGAAGATCGCGGATTCCGCCACGAACGCCAGGGGTAAGTCGATTAATCAATAATGAGCATTAAACCGTTAGCTTCTTCCTTACATTGGTAATTGAATATGGAATATGGGTGGCCGTTACTTGATGTTTATCCACTACAATTTGAAACATAATGAAAACAATTCTGCTCAATTTCATGTGACTCACGCTTTTATCGCTACAGTGCCCGAAGAAGACCTGGCAGAGGAAAAACGTCCGTCACAATTTTATAAAATTTTGCCTGAATCTCTTGAAAACCAGCGTTTTTATTTCATTTCTAATATTGACATCGATTCCCAACCAACACTTGTTATATGTTGTTATATTGATTCAAAGCGAATCACAAAGAAGTGGAAAATTGCGAGGAAATTTGGAAATGAATATTTCACTATTTTCAATTCAAGCCTCAGTTTCTTTTGATACCGACTGTAGTATTAATTCTCGGCGATGAATAAGGCTTTTGCGTTTGTTTCATTCATGAATTAATCCTGGGAAAACTCTTTTGTCGAATAATTCAAAGAATCAACTTATGATTATATCATAAATGAAATGAAAATCTTGTTTTCAATATTTCAGATTGTAACGCACGCCTGTAGATATTACTATAGTCTGCGAGAAGTTAGTATGAAATTTTTGGTGGATCTCTTGAAAACAAGTGTCATGCTTATTTTATATTAATTCATGCATCATAATCAAGTGGAGTTTTTCGAAAAATTTGAAAAGAAATTGCCCGGTTTTTCGATTCGTGATTCAGTTTCTTGTGATATCGACTATTCGATATTTATTTCGTTTTTGATATTCACGTCGGTTCTCCAATAACACATTATATTAAATAGAAGAACATCGAAGACAAATGACTTCTTGCGAAATATTTGGAAAAGAATTGTTCCGATTTCAACACTCTGTGCAAAATTTTTTAATGATTTTTTTTCGCCTTAAATAAACAATTTTTTTTGGCTTTAAAAAATAATTTTTTTCGCCAAAAAAGATTTATACCATCAACTAAATGATGATATGACAATATAGGTTGCCGTGCTTCAGAAGAATGAAGTTGATCATATCATAACCATAGCAACGAAATAACGGCAACCAAAATAAAATCAAAGTAAAGGATATTTTGCTTTTTGAAAATTATTGCATGAAGAAAACAGTCAACATGAATCATATACCGAACCTTCATGTTCTGCTTTCAACAATGTAAAATACGTTGTAAAATTTGCGCAACGCAAATTAGAGTATCCTGTATGAGTTTTCGTCTGAAGGGGCGTTTTAAGAAGCACGGCTCATCTATAATTTGGTAAGACATTAAAATTGCCATTCAACACACCGGAACGCAAATATTTAGGTAATTATGATGCCAGTGACGCGCACATCGATTGACCCACATTGTTTACCCCTTTCAGCGTCGCGACGCTAGGAAGGCCATTGCACTTGTCGCGGAAGCACACAGAACGGCATTGGCGAGTTGCAAGCTCGCTCGAGATTGGGGATTCTGATAAAGTAATTTTCACGCGAATTTTGTATTAGAGTTCGTTAATTCGAAATACACCGTTAGCTACTTCCAGAAATCTATCATAATGGAGGGCAGTACAAATTACGGAAACATAAAATTCAGGAATTCGAGAAACTATACGTAACCATTTCTACGAATGGAACAATTTCTTAAAAAATTTCAAATGCAGATTGTCATTCAGTCTGTTTTGAACTTCAATTCGATCACGATATATACATCGACAAAAAAAAATTTCAGTGTATACTTTTAGAGTTATGATATCATACGTGAGAAACACTAAATCAACAAAGCACGTTAGTTTGGTACATGGATGTATCGAAAACTGACAGACGGACATGAGTTGGAAACTATGAAATTACAACCGCCCCAGATGCAGCATGTACGGGTGCTCTGACGAAACACGCTTTTATTTTCCACGCAAAGCCATGAACATGTGACAGCAGACAAACATCGAAAAGAATGATCGTGTTAGGAAAATCCTCATATTCTGTAAGTGTCATGCAGCGCTGAATGTCATAGCAAGTCCCAGTAGAGATCAAAAGTGGTCTGTGACTGTCTACAGAAACTCTTGTTCCTAGTTAACCACAAAAATATTACACTAGGAAAAGTTTCTGGACACTAGGAAATAACAAGTAATGAACATGCGGATATATCCTGGCAAAGAAAGGGTCTGACACTGGGTTTGCTGGACCTGAACCAGTACTTTGCATACCAAAAACACTATCACAAGCCTGCATGTCTTCCTGGATTTAAACAAAATATCAGAAATACTGGAATAGCTCACCAATAAAAGAACACAGCAAACTTATGGTCAAGGAACCATCAGAGCCGCTCCCAAATTCTATCCTTGATGGGATGGGACTATTATCAGGTCACTGCACCTTGAAGAAATATATGCAAAACACTGCATATCTTCGAATATAAAACCATGATCTTCTGAAGGCGCAGTTTTCTAGGAATAAGATGTCTAAGAGATTTTCCTGAAAGGGGACCTAGTGAAGAGGCTGAGATGATGAGGTCAAATCCTTGACTATAGAAACTGCAGAAATGAATTAATCATACGTGAGAAACTGAAAACGATTTTCAAGAATTTTCTCTCGCTCTGCTGAGCTGACCACATACACGTGAGCAGCAGAGCTCCGTCATGACATTTTTTCACCTCATTTTTGATCATCTTCACATACCAGGAGCGGTTGTGGATTTGAGTAAACCTTAACGCATGGAACAAGATGAAATCTCTTCATTCAAATTGCTGCGATTTATGAAAATAGAGAACACTGTTCTAACTTCAACTCAGTCAACGTACAAAATTTCAATCTTCTTACTCAATCTAGAGGAGAAGTGTGAAGGTTGCGACAATTCTAAAAACCACAAAAAACAGGGCTAAACTACATAAAAATGGCTACGGTTGAGAAAAAACTTCATATTGCTAAAAGTTACATCCATAATATCAAATTAAACCACGAACTAATGTTGAACCCTCTAGCTCCATTTGGAAATGGTTTGGAGATTTTTTGAGGAAGGTCGAAACTAATGAAAGTTTAGTTAAATTTTGACATCTTCAAATTTCGAGGAAGAAAGTGGCTAGGAGGTACAAGAGACATCAAAAAAACTACAAAAATTGCGATATATAGATGCATACATACATCCATAGATATACATATAATCCCAATGTTGAATAATGCTTCCCGCGATTACTGGTTGGAGGATGTCACTAAGATTTTCACAAATTTGAGAAATCAAGACGAAAATCATTTGGTCGAACAACACATATCAGAACATTAAAGGTGATATGAACCTTTTTGCTATTATCCACAAAAATAATGGATGATGTAGTAGTATTCAGATGACTGTCAAGTGTCATAAAATTCCTCCGGTTCGAATGTTCTGAATTTAAATCGAGAAGTTAATTTTCCTTTTCTGCGATATATTGGTATTGATTAATATTGTTATCCATTCGTTCAAACTTAAGGTCGGAACATGTACATATTATACAGTCATCAAGCATTTTATTATCAGGTACTACTTTGATTTATCTCAGAATCCAATAAAGACAAAAATTTTTTGGATTTGCGAACAACTAATCAGAAAACTACTTCTTTGAATATTTCTCATTAATTCTACCTCAATTTTGCAATTTTAGGTTCTGTCATGTGTCAATAGGGAATTCTTCAAATTCGAAGAACATTTGGAGTTGGATATATGACAAATGAAAAAATGGAATATGATGAAATTATTTTAATTTTCCTATAACTATAAAATCGTGAACAAATTGACAAAATGCAGAACAAATGATTGACTATTTACAAACGTGCATGATACAATGCGAGGTTCATCTAAAAGTTCATCCATTATTTCCTTATATTTGACATATCCGCACTATAAATATTTTTCAATACTTTACCAAACCTTACTGGCTTAATCCCTTGTGAGCAATTTTTTTTTCTGTGATCTTATTTATTGTCATAATCTTAATGGACATTTCAAAAAGGAAATTATGTATGCACTTGAACAGAAACGTGAATTTTGGATACCTTAATGGTAGTAAGCGTAGGCTGGAGCATGAGCCAAGGCTAGGGGAGCGTGAGCTACTGCGTAGGCGGCTGGTGCAGCATAGGCTACAGGTGAGCTATGGGAAGTTACTATGGAAGAGTGAGATACAGCAGCGGGTGCATGGGCAACAGCATATGGTGCGTGAGCAATGGCTAGTGGAGCATGGGCTACAGCGACTGGAGCGTGTGCTACGGCAATTGGGGCATGGGCTACGGCAACTGGTGCATGGGCTACAGCTACTGGTGCAGCATGGGCAAGAGCTTCTTTGTGTACGACGGCATTGAATCCATTTACTGGATCGGCAGTATATTCAACGGTACGTCTGCTACCATCAGGTTCGACAAGGCTGTATCTACCTTTGACTACATCTCCGTCTCTGGATTCTTGTTGGTCTTTGATATCTCCGGTTACGTGGTCCTAAAACGCGAAGAAGAATCTACGTTAGTACATATATGTTGTTGTTATCTAATAAAGCTATCCAGAGTTTCTCTTGATTCTTCATTTTATTCGGATAGGTCTTCTCATTTTAATTTAATTATTGTTTCGGTAATCAAAAATTTGGTAAGCCGTAAGAAGTGATGGTTTCCATTTTAAATGTTGATCTTTAATCTTGTGAGGCAGATTGAATGATGTTCATATTCCATGAATATTAATACAAAAATTATTATACTGTAAAACAACAATTTTTATTATGACCTCGGTAGCCCGGCGGTCAAGTTAATTGTTCGTATACCGACTATCATGGGTTCGAGTCCCACCTTGATTTAGGGTGTTATATATGTCCCATGAGATTTTTTGGTACAAAAATTGGTATATGTTGGGTAATGACATGAATTCTAGTCCATTAGCCCTCCTGTACCGACGTTAAACTGAAGGTCGCTTGTGAGATTAACAAAATAACAATAACAATTTACAATTTGAATTTTTTTTTACATGGTTCTTTTATATTGAGTTAGTATTTATTAGCAACATATTTCATGGTTTGAGATGAACACTGATGTAATAGATCTGTGAGTAAAACAGATGAATTACGATTCACCTGCACTACGCAGATATTTTTCGTGGTTTTTTTTTTCGAGACAGTAAATAAATTCAATCGTACGGAATTGCGCATGGAATGTATTGAGTTCTAGATTACGAAATACTTCCTCAGAAAAACGTGTACGATCGTCCACCATATATATTAACCTTGATAGGTCTGGACAAGTGAGTGCAGAAAATCGCCATAAATAGAAATCTACTTGAGAGTCATTGATCTGGATATTAGACTGGCGGGAATAATTCAATCGTTTTTTATTTATTTTGCAATTAATCATTCGAGCACGCGTTCGCGGCATTTCCAGTAATTTCGAAACAAGATTGGAGATAAAGCCAATAGAACGTTTATACCCGAAAATTAACTTTTATCACGATGAATAATATAATCTGATTTTGTTTCAATTAGGGAATTATTGGAAACGCTATTGGCATCTGACATGTCAACTGGCGAACTCTGGCGGCCAGATGGATGAAGTTTTTATTTCCAACGTCAACATATGCAATTGCATGTCAAGTTTCTGATTTCTTGCAAATAAGGTCGCAAAAGTTGAATAATGGAAAGTGTTAATTGTGCAAAACGTAGAATCAGCAAGTCTAGAGAGTATTGTGGCGTGAAGAAGAATTGTAATTCTGAAGCATATACAAATGCAAGTATTAGCTTTCATCGGTTTCCGAAGCCAAACAAATATTTTTTATTGAGAGAAAATCATTTTGGAGAAAAGGAAAAGATTGATTTATTGAAGGTATGGAAAGTCAATCTGAAAAAGAATTACACAACTCCGAGAATGACGGTGTGTTCTTTGCATTTTCACAAAAGAATCGATTGAAACTCAGATTAGTTCCCATTATTAATGAAAATTTCAGATGAAAAACATTTAAAATTGTTGGATCTGTGTTACCTGAACATTTATTGGTATTATTAGAAGAAATTTTTACAGTGATATGTGGTACGATAAATATGTCTTCTCCGATCTTAGAAGATGACAAATTCATGGAAGATTAAGGGAAATGATGGAGTAACAAATTTATGTTTATTATGGTTATTAGATTGAAGTTAGTTATAATAAGGATACACACGAAATGAAAAACTTTTTCTCTGTATATTCATTATGAATACATCTTGAGTTGCATTATGGTTGATGGTGTTTTATTATGAAAACCATATTTGATTATATGAAACATTATGATTTCTCATTGAATCCATGTATAATACTACTAAATAAATGTTTTTCGCGAAATTTTAAATATATTTTGTCCAAAGTTCTTTCAGAAATAATTAAAATGTCGAATAATTTCACAGTTGGATAAAGAATCATCAATAAAAAGTTTCGAAATATGTTTATTGATAATTGCCCGTCATATCTGGCCGATTATAAACTTCCTACATAAAAAAGCTCGAATTAATAGTTTCATATCACTTAAACAAATACAGTTGATTTAGACTAGGTATTTTACAAATCAAATCAAAATAGATAAACAAAAAGCAGTAAAGTTGACGATACCAGGCCTCGAATTCTCTTCATTTTTCCCACATTTTATTATGAATTTGAATCTTTCCAGCCTATCACCTTCTCTGTATTTTCACTGGAGTGAATTTTCACCTACATAATGCTTCACACTTTCACTCGAAACTAACATTGTTATAGGAAAAACTCAAAAGAATTTCGAAACTCTCATATAACTCGTATTGAAAGTTGGTTTTGAGACGCCATGTTTTGACGTTATTACCTAAGCTCCGCCTCCATGTCAGATCCCAATAAGGTAAATGCCTTATTATGGTCGTTCCGAAAATAAGAGGTACGCATGCGCACTAGAAAAAACTTAATAAGGGAATCATAATAAAATACTGCTTTCCGCTATTTACGACTAGATACCGTAAGTATTTAAGGTTTCCTTATTTCCCTAATTCACCAAACCTAACCTACCAAAAAAAGTTTCTCAACTCAAGTAATCCGTCTGTATTTTCGGTTTGAATTTTGTTTTGGGTCGGTTTAGTGCTGCAATTGTGTGTTTTTTTAAATAAATGTGCAAGTTTAAATTATGAAATATGAGTGAGCCAATACGAAGCCTTGGTTAAGAATGCAGCACAAAAAAAACAGATTAAGGTTTATGATGATTTTTAATAACAAAAGACAAGACACAAGTAAAAGTAGAATTTTTTTGATTAGAAATAAAACTATTGCTGTCAATTTAAAGAGTGAGTTCCAATAACTCAATTTCTACCCTGACATTTAAGGTTTTGCTTTATTTAAATAAGGCTTAACTTTATTAAGGCATTACCTTAAAGGACGGTCTTCAATAATTCCGTATTATCTGTTATAAATACAGATGTGCTTTTTATATGACCAGAGTATGGCGTAATTGCACCTTGCATCGAGTAACTGAAGATCATAACGTGACGTGGAGTCGAGATTTAAGTAATGTGATGTTGATGAGGCGTACTAGTTTTCTGAAATAATAATGATCTCAACCGTTCCTTTCCATACACTTCTATATTTTCAATCTAATTATTGTCAACATTAGAGACAATAAAAATGATTTACAATCTCGGAATAATGGACCCTTGATGACCTGCAGATGAGAATTCCCCCTCAACCAGATAAAGAACAGATCCCTGTGAATCGTAGTGGATTATGCTCTCAATCATGTATTCATTCGCTCTGGAGTTCTGAATGAGAATTAGGTGGCCAATATGATGATTTTTTTTGAAATAGCTATTTAAACTATACCGTTGAACATTTTTAGATGATTCTTGCTTTATTTAAGGAAACCAGTTTCAGTAGAATGGCCGCCACAGTTTGATCTCAAGATGAAGATATAGTAAAAGCGGAGAAGAGTAGATTAAGTGCGCTATAGATACATGCTAACTGATTTTTTGTGACCGCAATTAGATGATTTCGACTTGGACGAGCTTTGTTTCCAGCAGGATGAAGCAACATGTTTTGGCTAAGTGGGGTAAGCGTGTGAAATTAATTGACCATCGCGCAGCTGTGATTTGTCGCCGTTGGACTTTTTTTGTGGGGATATGTTGAGGACCTTTGACACTTCAATGACATAAACAATTGAAAGAATGAAAGACAGTATTCGTGGAACTATTTGTCGAGTTGAGCCACAAACAACCGAAAATGTAACTACCGTCTGCAAAATTTGGTGAAAAGGATAAAATCTACTGTCAATCTAACCGCGGCGGCTATCTAAATGAAATTGTTTTCCATAAATAATCGGAAGGGATACTTCCACCAGATTAATCAATTTTCAACGGTTCGTTTTTAGTGATAAATTGAAAAATGAAAATTAACTACGGAAGGAGCACTTCAAATATTTTCACAAAATCTGCTGAATCTGATTAAAAAATTATTTGTTCAATTGAGGTAACTCAACAAATTTTAAATTAGAATTGGAAAATTAGGAGTTATGTTCATGGAAATGAGCCTGCATAACTCATCAGTTTAATGGAATAGTATATTTTCATTTCTAATAGTATGTCAGTATTCTTGAAACTGTTTTACACCAATGGTCGTCACTGATGTTGCCATTGGTTATGCTCTTTTAGAAAATATTTTTGATCTACACAAAAAAAAGGATCAATCGTCATCGGATCTTTTTCGATTATATGATAGTAACTTTAAACGGTCGGGGAAATTTTATCCAATCGTGATTACTTCTAAATGAACATAACTTCTCAATTTAATAGAATAGTATTCTTCCATTTGGAATAGTATTTCAGTGTTCTTGAAATTGTTCTACACTAATATTTGTGACGGATGTTGGCATTGGTTATATAGTTTTCGAAAATATTTTCGAGAAGAAAAAAGAATTGTTGTTATCGGAGGATATGCGATAATATTATAGTAACTTTAAATGGTCGAGAAAAATTTACCCGATTGTGATTACTTGGAAATACCGTCTCAATAACACCTGAGAATCGCGATAACAATATCTTTCAACTTTCTGCTCGTTGCTTCTTTTCTAAGCGTCCATGAAATGTCAGATTGGCGCCAGAAGCGTCGGAGTTACCGGTAAAATGTTACCTTAAGGTCGTTAAAACTTTCGGAGAGTATACTGTCATCTGGTGGGACGGAAATAGATCTATCATTAGAAATCAGATGAAAGCTTCTAGACAAAACAGTAATTGAGGACTGGGTATAAAATCAAAAGCACGATATTTTAATTAGATGGAGGCATTTCCAATTAAATGGCGCTCGTTTTACGCTCGCTCAATATGCTAAATTGGGAATGGTAGTGTTGGATATTCAGTGAAGAAAAGGGGAAAAATGCCTTATTGAATCTCAAGTTAACCTTGACTTATAATGAAAAATTTAACAATCCTTGAATTTGTATTATTAGGGAATGTTCCGTAAAAATAAATTGGCAATCTACTTTATTTCATATGTATTGATCTCACACTGAAACTACTTTAAGAGATGTAGATAATTGAATACATATAGGAAGTAACTGTTATTTAAATTATTGATACTGATAATTTAGGTATTCTTTTCTCTCCATAAAACTTTCATTGCTTTCTATCTTATAGTTCAATTTGATAGTATCACTGTACTCGAATAAATTTTAAAAAATTAAACATAATAGAGTAATTTTATTGAGTGAGATCAAAAACAAAAGTAATTTTGAAGGAATGAAAAATTAAGTTAGCATGTATGAGGACTTACTTTCTTTTGATAGGTAGGGAAGATAAATGACAGTTGTTGATTTCAGTGCGAAAGTAGGTTTTTATAAATGCACGAATGAAAAAAAGTCTATTATTGGAGTGTAAATTTTTGAAATTTTCGAAATAGTTTGTGTGAATTGTTTCAAGCATTTTGAATTTCCGAGGATTATTTGATGGATCAAATAAATGTTTGAATTGATTCATTTTTATATTTTTTATCACAAAGCATTTTTTATTCCAAAGCATTAATTATGTTACATCACTTCATATCGTAATGGCGTATACAAACAAAAAATCACGCGAACAGCAGAGCACCGCCACTAAGGTCATGTTTTACTCGTGAAGTGCATGGCGTCGAGATGCTATTCGAACGGAATAAATTGTGGTTCAGAAAACCACGCTTGGATAGCAAACCGAAAAAAATTAGAATTTATTTAATTGAAAGAAAAAATCCGCTAAGTACGTCGTATATGTACTGAAGAACCACGCTCTGATAGTGAACCGTAATGAAAATTGGAAAATGCTTTATTTTATATAAAAAAAAATTAAAAGTTCGCAAAAGTGTGTACCTACTTATAGCGAAGCAGGTCAAGATGCTACTCAACCGGAATAATCTCCGCCAAGTATTACGCGGTTGAGGAAAACAGTTGAAACCCACAAAAGATCGTATTTCAACACCGCCATTGATTGGTGACATCAAAATTTATTCGCAAATAATGATTTCTAAGGAACTTCATTTTATAAAATAATATCGAGAAGTTCCTATTTGAGTCAATTATTTCTCTAAATATTCTCAGTTTTGTTATTCTGGATACTAATTATGAAGGAATTACTAAAAGTTCAAAATCTCAAACTAGATGAAATATTTTTGCGTATGTTATATTTGCGCCATAGTACCTGTACTCCATAGGCGAAGTTGTATTGTGGATGAGGGTCGTAGGGTTCAGCTTTGACTGCTACTGCTGGTGCTGCATGAGTATAAACTGCAGCAGGAAGTAATCCTGGTCTTGCATCGACTGCCACCATCAAGGCGGCGATGGAGAAGACAACCTGAAGAAGACAGATGTTAATAATTATCTAAGGACTGGGCATGAACAATGACCCATAAGTTGATAGATTGAAAATGTGTTCTTAATTTTGTATAAAAAGGTCCATCTGGCCGATGGTTAATTACAGTTTTTGTGAATTAAAATTAAAACATTCCACTTTTGTTTGTTTGAAGTATATGCGACTTGGTCAATGATAATGTTAATTTTACATTCTATACTTATGCATATCTTGATATCATTCTAAAAATATCGCATGGGTTGATAGGTTTTTTTAGAAGAATTGAAGAAATTAAATTTCAATTATAATTTCGATTATCGATTTCATAGGTCTAATAATTCTATAATTTTTAAATTAATGTAATAAATCTCATCGTGCTGACATTTGATTTCAGTCCATGTAAATTGAGGTTACAACAAATAGATAGAATTGTCTTTTTGTTTGAACGTTATCAATAATAATAATTGTTAATTTTGAATTCGTGTATTCTGTACTTATGAGTATCTAGATATCATTCTACGAATGTGGTGTTGATTGACTGATTGATACCCTGTGCCTCCAGTCAAGGATTAGACCTCAGTGCCACAGCCTTTAGGCTTTTTGTGCTTTCATGTGAACAGATTTTATTCCCTTATTAGGTTTAGTAGTCTTCTAGGGAGATTTTCTCTAGGATATCTTTGTCCTATAAGATGCCGAGGCTTGGCATTATAAGATTAAATGAAAATCTGTTTCTTCCTCATCCATACGCAGCTGGCACAGACCTGTCAAAAGTCCTATCAAATGACTTATCTGGAACCTATTAGGGTTTCGTATGATATTGGCAGCGGCTCTGATGATTCATTGACAAAATGTCTGCTTTGTTTTTGGCAGGGTACGCTATTCCAGTATGTCTTTGGTTTTGATTGAACCCACCCCACCAAGACATGCAGGCGCTTGCCAGTGTTTTCAGTATGCCAAGTACTGGTTCAGGCCCAGCAAACTCAGTATCAGGCCCTTTTTCAGCCAGGGTGTCTGCATGTACGTACATAATCAGTCATATCTTCTAATATTTCGAAATTTAAGCGACCACAAGTGAATCGGTTACATTTCATCAAATTATTATTCGAACAACACATACAGATAAATTGGACCGATAAGTTTGACCAGATGAATTGATGCAATAAAACTTCGCATTTATACATCGTGAACGATTTATCTGGCCAATAAAATTTTCGGTTTATATTCACCTATTGTGGTTAGCTCGGACCAAGATTTTCTGTAGACATTCGCAGACCAGTTTTTATTCGATCTGGGAAGCTTGCTTTCAGAGCTGCTCGACTGTCGAAAAATATGTAGATTTATCGACCAAGAATGCGTACTCGACATACAAATTATTACATTAACTTATATTCTGTCCGGAAATTTGTATGGATAAATTTGAAAAAAATCAGTGAAATTTTCGAAAGCAACAACATACATGAAATGAATAGGCCTTTAATTTTATATCCATATAATAATTACTTTAACTAATAATATTTGCCCTGAGCAAATATTTCGAGTGAGTTATATGGATTTCTTCGAATTTTCAAATATCTTGCAACGAAATATTTCAAAGACGTTTTATCTAATACAGATTAACTTTTAATGCCAAGTAAGCAACGAAGGAAATGAGAAATTATTTATAATAATGACATAATCAAATGGTTAATATCTACTGTATCAACGAGTGAAATTATTCATCTATTATATTCAACAATAAACGAGAATTAAATGAAATGTCTCATCATTCCATTCTGAGCGACAATGGAAGTACAAATTGAACGCATTTATACTTAAGAATATTACGCTATAAACTTCTATTGAGAAGATATACATAACAACTCGGAATGACTGCCTATTAATTCATAGCTCCTGTTTAAGTCCAGTCGTTTTTTAGAAATGCAAATGCCCTTTTCAACACTAATAAATTAACAGTTCGCATCAATAAATTAGTACGCTCATTATTTACGCAGTGTGATACGCGTTAAAATACATGACATATTATATCATTAAATCCTCGCTCATTCTCTTAGGAAATAATACTTCAGTTTCAGTATCTTCGATATTTGCTAGTTCTTTGTAATGAAAGTAGGTTTCATTGATATTCATTAGTTCTGACTGAATTATAATGAGAGCAGAAGAATGGAATTGTGCAAACATATCCTGATTTTGTTCGAAAGTTCGGACTTTACATAATGGAAGTACGCACGTGTGTTATGATATATAATTATTATTTTCGTCATTTTAATGAAGTTTGAAATTTTATATGTTAACGTTTATGGATTCGTCGAAACATGTGTCGCTTACGGAATAATTTGAGAAGAAATTAGATTTGTATATCTTATTTTATTCCAAACACTTTGATATATTTTCAGTTGGATTGTTCAATATAATTTTTTAAATTTTTAACAGACTTTATTTAATTCAGACAAAATGAGTAAGTAGTCGAAATTTGATATTATCGTTTTCATTATTGCGAATTATTTTGAAATATGTACGATACGTACACTGGAATCGATTAACGCATATTGATTAAGTTAGGTTCAATCTACGAATTTCAGAAGTAGCAACTATGACAATTGAGTTTTAATAGTTTTTAAATAATTTTTTCAGTAAAAACTGAATCATCAGTGTTTTAATGAGAAAGAATATAATTTTTTCATTGAAAACATTTTAAGTTAGGTAATAGGGTCAAAAAATGGTTATTGTTTTCCAAATTTTCGAAAAAGAGTAATATTATTGAATTTTGTGTTTCAATATTCTCCTATTTCAAAGAATTTTGAAATATTGTTTGGAAAAATGATAATTGTTTCTAGGATAGTCAATGCATTCATATGGGATAAGTCATTCGAAAATGAGAATTTGCTAGAATGTCGATTATTTTTTTTGTATAATTTTCAACCAATCAGAACGATCAATTTGGTTAAGTTACCTTGTATAATTTCGATAATACCTGATTATACGTAGAGTAGCTCTTCCAATCGAAAATAACAAGACCATCAAATTTTGACGTTTATCATTAACTGTTCAAAAAAAGTCGATTCGGAGATTTTTACTTAATTTACTCAATAAATAATCGTATCAAATACAATGCGTACTTCAAAATAAATACGGTTATACATCTCAAACTTCCTGCATAATTACAAATCGTGTCAGTTTGACAGAATATCCGACCGCGAAGCGGGAGGATTTATTATTTAGACTGTCAAACTGACACTCTTTGTAATTATGCAACAAGTTATCAATGTATAACCTGATTATTTTGAAGTACTTATAGAATTACTACTGATAACACCCGCAATCAAATTTCGAAGAATTGATTGATTAAATTTTCTAAATCATTAGAAAGGGCACATGTTGATTGAATTTTGTGTTTTCGATGAAATATTTTCAGATTTCGAAATATTTTAAAATATTGAAACGAAAATTGATTAGTTTTTGTAGAAAAGAGAATAAATTCAGATGGGAATAGTAATTCCAAAATGAAAATTTCCTATAATGCCCATAATAATCACAATCGAATTTTATGAATTAATAAAATTAACGAAGTTACATTCTGTGAAATTTGAAAAGCGAATTTAGACTTTCAATATTTTCCGATTTCAAATCATTTTGAAATATTGAATCGAAAATTGATCACTGTTTCTAGGAAAGTGAATTCATTCAGATGGAACTAGAAAATTTGCTCTAATGCCCATGATAATCGCAATCAAATTTTGATGAATTAATAAATGAAGTTTAGATTTTCCGAAAATTTGGGTTTCTAATTATTGTTAATTAAATTCTGTTATTTTGTTCATAAAATATTAATTTTTATCCATTCGTCCAAAAATTTAACATGAAAATGGGGATTCATAAATTTTTCAAAATATTTTAATTTTTTCCCGTTAGTCGATAAATACAATTGACTTACCAGATTTTACGAATCTAATTCTATTGAAAAATGTTTAGCCTAGATTAATTAATACCATAACATACCTTGGCGATCATGTTTATTGTAAACAACAAATCGAAAACTAGTCGAACTGAAAACTCAAACTGAATTGATGATTGGTCCACGGGCCCAGCAGGTTTATATATACTGGTGCACTCAATATTATGCAACAATTTCATACGAGATCACGCCTCGTTTCGATACCCCAGGTGGTGGTAAAAACTAGAAACGGCGTTGAGATTTTCGGGGGGGCATACCAACCCCTCCTCGGTCGTTTCGTTCGAAATTTTCGCGACCGCTCCCATTTTTGGTAATGTTCGGCGTCCCCTCGATTTCCATGAATTTTCGGCTTGTAACGATATTTTGTTGCTCAATCGGCACTTGTACTAATTTCGCGCCTCCAGTGCATTAGTATTAGATTTGGAAGGTCGTGTTGTTGTTGTCGTTACTTCTCGTAACGATTACAAGTGTGTATTACAAATTTCGTCATAAATTTCCTTGATCAATTAATAATACATGGAGATTGAAATGTTCGTTTAGTATTTTCATTGACGACCAGAATGTCATGTACCTATGTGAACTTGTCATATTTTAGCTTGAAAAATCATATTTCAATTACATATTCACTAATTGAATTCTGTAAGTATCGACGAATTCATTTTATTCATATCTCAGTCCTTGGAACGAATTCATAAGTTTGTTACTTGAATTTTTTTTATTTAGATATCCAGATCTATATCGTGTCATATTTTTTTACATGATTCTCAACAATAGGTATACTTTGTTTTCGGGTGTACTTATCTGTAAATTATAATTTCCTTTCTGTTTAGTATTCAGTATTTGGATGATACATAAGTATTCATCAGTATTTCAATGTGTTCCTGAAAATAACCGCAGTTTAGGTGTTTCTTGTAATGTGTTAAGCCTCTTCATTTCATTTTTTGTTTTCTTCTTTTAATGAGGTTCTTTTTAATGATGGAATCAACTGAAATTAGCAAAGTTCATTTGAAGAATTATATACATAATTTATTTATATATATATATATATATATATATATATATATATATATATATATATATTTTTTATATAATTTTTTAAATTAATTCTTTTTTAATTTATATATATATATATATATATATATATATATATATATATATATATATATATATATATATATATATAAAATCCGTTGTTGAGTCCGTTGAAGATTTTTGGGTGACACAAATTTTATTAAAAACGTATCAATTTTTTTTATACTGTTGTCATCAGAACAATGCCTCAAAATTTTATTTGAAAAAGTTGATTATTTTCATTGAAAATCTACAACTGGCTGCAGTTTCTCGATTCATATGGAATTATGTATTAAAATAATACTCAATAATGATTGCAATATACATAGTAACATAGTATAAAGGATTATTTCATTTTCACCAATATTTAAAATTTTATATTCAGTTTCTGCATTTGTCGTGATAGCAGTAATCGTTCGAAAATTAATATATATCTGCAATATATTCGACGGCTCTTTTCTTTTCTAATAATTCCTCTGTTTGGAAACCAGTAGTGCAAGCAGTTGATCAAAGATATTCCTTTCAGCTACAAAGATCTATCTATCTGACGTGTACTATGCGACAGACAATGATAGGTATATTAAATTATGGGTACGTGTAAGACCCTAATGTTCAAAGAATTTAAAAAGTTGAATTGATCAGTGCAGTTGTGGTGCCTAGTGAGCAATTTAGTTTTATCACTCATTTAAACCAAATTTATAGGCCAGGCTACAGAGATTTTTTCATGTAAAAAGTGTTACAAGAAAACCAGCTGCGCCATTGTTTGTAAAATAGTTCCATATGATATAGTGATATGTTTTTCACTCGACTTTATTATTTATAACTTTGTTATTAACAATTTTATGCAAAAATTGCATTTTTTTTAGTTTTTTGCTTATAAAAATGAAACTATCAGAGTAAACGTGATGGTGTTAATAGACTAATTGTAGAAAATGAAAAGACGAAGAAAATGAGAAGTAGGACGACTCGATCAGACCCTTAGTTTGAGAGGAAATCGGAAGAAACCTGCCAAAATGCAGTTTTTTCAACTCGCTTATTTTTTGAGTTGTAGCGTAGATCCTCCGGTCAGTATTAGCTATTGATATAAACTTCATTTGTACGAAGATCAGGAACTGTCCGATGCATAGTTTTTGATCTGTGGCCATTTGATTGTTACTATGCAATTTTCCAGCAGACCTGAATGCGACAGGTATGGTCCGATTTCAATTTACTAAAAAGATTTTGAAAGTAGAATTCTCATATTTCAAAACGTTCATCTTGGTTTTCCATAAAAACGCTGAGAAATATGTTAAAAATAAAGCTGAACATGACGAAAAACGGCCGAGAGCGTGAGAGTAGTTGAAGAGTGGGGGTAGAGCAGCAGGCAAGGAGAAGTATGACACTCGAAAGCGTCGGCATTTTGAATATGACAGTAATTTCTAAACGTTGTCAGATAATAATTGTAAACCCCCACTCTTCAACTACTCTCACGCTCTCGGCCGTTTTTCGTCATGTTCAGCTTTATTTTCAACATATTTCTCAGCGTTTTTATGAAAAACCAAGATGAACGTTTTGAACTTTGAGAATTCTACTTTCAAAATCTTTTTAGTAAATTGAAATCGGACCACACCTGTCGCATTCAGGTCTGCTGGAAAATTGCATAGTGACATAATCAAATGGCCACAGATCAAAAACCATGCATCGGATAGTTCCTGATCTTCGCACAAATGAAGTTTATATCAATAACTAATACTGGCCGAAAGATCTACGGTACAACTCAAAAAATAACCCAGTTAAAAATTTTTGAAAAAACTGCATTTTGGACGGTTTTTTTCCGATTTTCTCTTAAACTAAGGGTCTGATCGAGTCGTCCTGCTTCTCATTTTCTTCGTCTTTCCATTTTCTACAATTAGTGTATTGACACCATCACGATTACTTTGATAGTTTCATTTTCATAAGCAAAAAACTAAATTTTGCATAAAATTGTTAATAACAAAGTTATAAATAATAAAGTCGAGTGAAAAACATATCACTATATCATATGGAACTATTTTACAAACAATGGCGCAGCTGGTTTTCTTCTAACACTTTTTACACAAAATGCGCCCTACAAATCTCTGTAGCTTGGCCTATTAATCGATTTCGTGTACTTAATAGTAGGGGAGTCGATTTGTTTTTCAATTCAGAAGTCAATCTGAATCTGTTGACTTGCTTCGATTTTTATAATGTGTATTATTGATTTCTCCAGTATAAATTAGCGATTCAAATTGCTCAATAGTCTTTCGAGCAGCGTTCATTTCTTACATCGAAAGTTACTTAGCCTCTTCGAATTGATTAATAGCGTGCCTCCATTCTTCAGATTAGTTCATTAGAAATAAAAATCGACTCGAAGATATTAAAAAATTGAAGTTTCATTCTACCCCACTTGAATATTTGAAAAAGCTTATTATGATTGAATTTTTTGATATATATATATATATATATATATATATATATATATATATTGCGAAAACTATGAGACGTCCACGATTTTGAAACGTGAGAGAAAATTGTTCACACCAACTTTTTGTTGGTGCCACTAAATATTTGTACCTTATTTGCACCCCGGATATATCTAATCTACACAACTATCTTGAACATTGAAGGAAATATTCATAGAAATTTACTTACGAACTCAATATACACAAAATATTCAGTTTACTACCATTCATATCATTTTTCTCTCTGAAACGTGTACCCTTATGAAACAACATACTCATCGCATTTCAGTTCATGAGAGATTCGTGAATTTTAAAAATGTTCTGATAAAGTTCCAAAAACATTTGTTACCTATCAATCACCTGTTCCTGCTAAAAACAAGAATGTTTTTCTTCAGTGCATCAATTGTTTACGGATAATCGAAGTAACAACGGTCCTCAACACATACCCACAAAAGAATTCCAAGGGCAACAAATCGCAGCTGTGCGATGGCCAATTAATGTATCTAAAACTACTGATCACACAGTTACCAATTTTAGTGTCCAAATGACTAATAGTTTCACGGCCAGGGCAACATGTTGCTCCATAATGCTGTAACCAAAGCTCGAAATCGTCTAATTGCGGCCACAGAAAAATAGTCGGCATGTCTCTAATGTACTCCATTAACTGTAAATATATACCCACAAATATATATATATATATATATATATATATATATATATATATATATATATATATATATATATATATATATATACTAAAATATCTCAGGTATAAATGGAGTTCAACTATAAAAACTAGTCTCGACTGTGGTCTTCAATCCGATATGCATGATTCGTTTTTCAATTATTTGCAATGTACAGTATTTGGCAATCAATAATCATCGAAGGTCTTCTCAGTTATTGGTAATTCTGTTGAATTGTTCCATTCTTTTTCAGCGAAATCATGTTATGTAATAAATGTATCAATGTCTTTCACGGCCGGCGTCCAATATTGATATCTTCTCCGGGTTCGCTGGAAATTCATTCTGATATATAGCCGAAAAAAGATACCCGCTAATCCATATTATCTTATTAAATCATTTCATTTTCACACTCTGTGAAATTGAACCTAGGCCTTATTTCAACAAAATAAAGAATGTGAATGAAGCCGTATAAACTCAAACACTTTATAGAAATTGTTTATTGGCGAACTTCATGTTTTCAAATTGTAACGTATTTTAAATGCGTTAGTTATGCTTGAAAAGTACCTATATACCTATTTTAGGTTTGATAATTATATTCTTCAATTATTCTGATCACTTATCATGTGAAGAACCTATAGTAAGTTATAGAAATTTATCGATAATTCAAGTCATGTCGTTTTGCGCTCAATATTCTTTTCATCCTATTCACAGGGTGATGCAAGATTCTATACTCTTATATAGATTGTCTACGGATGAGGTGGTGACCAAGTGAAAAAAGTTTTGCTTGTTCAAAAACCACATAAAATGAAATAAAATTCAAGTGTTTCAAAACCTTCATCATTTCATATTCAATTTTATGTGAACTGACTCTTGCGATATTCCTTGGTAACAGAGTAACAGTCAACTTCGGTGATAATTTTCGAATTTTCATTTTTTTTCAACTATGCTAACTCTCCAATAAAGAATATATCTTGTAAAGTGCTATGGTATTACAGCTGTTTCGTACAAGTACGCAATTAATTTATTTGATGAAAAATACCCGAATGTACCATATACTTAAGAGGAATGGATTGAAAAAATTAATTAAGAAATTAGATACTCACTAGATTATTAGGTATTACATTTCCCAAATCAGTGCAAAAATTCATAGGGTTTTACATGAAATCGAATATAAAATGAAACAAGTTTTGAAAAACTTGAATTTTATCTCATTTTATGGGGTTTTTTAACAAGCACAACTTTTTATCAAAAATAACATTTTTTGCTAAAACTGAAAATAATAAAGTTTTTCCTCATGGGAACCTCATTCGTGGACACGCTGTATATCAGTTCTGATTTGAATAAATCGATTGTAGGGTAGTTTTCCATATCAGTTATTATACTTATACATCCAAATGCGTCAGAAATACGTGTGTAGGTCATTCATTCCATCAATATTCTTAACAAATGATATTACAGAAAATTCCTTGATTCAATTTTTCAATACCTGATTACTGAGAGCCACCTATTACATAAGAACCTTTAAATAATCCAAAAAAGAAATCATCCTTCTCCAGTTTAGTCCAGACTTGTTTATCATGATAAACTTGATCTTAAATGCCTGCTCAATCTTTGGTATTTCAAGAAAACGATTTTAATTTGAAGGTCAGAAGGACTTCCCATAATATTTCTCAATTATCACGTGTTCCTTTATGAAAGAAATTCTTGATATTGAGGTATATAGTTATAAATTGCGTTTATTTGGACGATGTTGATATGTCAATTTAGGTATATATCTCTTTTACTCAAGTAATGAATGCAATGGTGGGAACGTTTCGCATGATTGTTTGTTTTAATTAAGTATTTAATTCTTGAATATATTGACGGAATTTATACATTAATTGAAATACTACAAGATTCATCAAGATAGGAAATAACTTTGATTATCGTTTAAAGAAACATGACATCATAAAATAATTAGATATATTAGCATAAAAACTGCTTAATATAATATGTAGATCTTTAGTTCGAATACCTGTAGTTTTATTTGCCTACAGGGAAAAGTTATAGATTAATGGCTCGAGAAAAGTGATCATATGGCTGGTGTCAAAGATGATATCACTTTTAATGCACATAATTTCTTTTATTGGGTCTTTTAAATATCCAATTAGTAGTAATGCGATGGTTGATATAATAACTGTGGATATTGTAGACAGTTTAATGAAATCAACTCCAAGAACCGTCAACTCCACCGTAAGATTAAAAAAATTGCACCTATAGTAATCATTACTCGATATTCTATATGTTTCTCTATAACAGATTGCATCTAATAATCACTTCAATTATCAGCACTATGAATCTTGGTAAGGTAAGTTGGTGCAAGATCGCATGGAATATACATTAGTTGAAATTTATTTAACCATACTATAGTAAAATAATTTCAGAAATAAGAGCGTGGTGAACGGGATTTAACATTAAGCTACAAGCAAAGAGTTTGCTGGGTAAAAATTAAATTTGAAAAAATGCATTCGTTTGAACCTGCAAGTATCAGTAGAATTATGGATATCTCAGAAACAGAATGTAGGAAAAATTTGAAATTTTGGGAATTTGCTAGATGTCTTGCGGTCTATATAGCTAAAATATTTTCATCTATTGGGCACTTCCGGTTGTACCGGAAATATACCCTAAGTCGCTTATTTTAAATGGGATACCCTATATATTATTACATTTTTGGATTCTATTAAAGATTCTAGGCAGATTCTATGCATCATGTTCTATACCTAAGTTTGAGCGTTTTTGACATATTTAGGTTTTTATGTCAAAAACGACGATTAGAAGCCCTAATATAATTTTCAATTGTTCCTATGAGGATTCCCTTTTTACTTACTTTGGGTTAGATTCCTTGTTGAAAAGGACCTACTTCAATATATTTTATATAATATTTGGATAACTAATCATACAGAGTGTTCAAAAAATAAGATCTAATATGAGATTGAGAAAACTGACAAAAATCAATTTTTTCAAATGGAAACCGCCCATTTTTCTTATTTTGTAGTATTTAGCATTTTAAGAGAAGGTAACTTGGTATAAGTTTATCTATACTTAAAATTTGAAGTTTTCCAAATATGGCCAATTAATATTTTTATTTTTCACTTGTATATAATATGTTTATTTCACCTTGGATACGGTTGCTATAAACACACTCATTTTGCCCTAGGCCATTATGCCATCATTTGCGGGCATAATGAATTCAAAACGCCCGCTTATTGTACAAGGAGAAATGAAGCAAATTTCATTGATTAAATACCTCATAATCCTTGTCGTATACGACTCTGGATTTCTCCGGCAATTAATTATTCACAGCTTTGGCTGCATTTTCTATGATATTCTTGGGTAAATTCATTTTCATTTCCATTATTTCTATAAGACTACACAAAGAAAGCAGCAATGACATTCACTGAATATGATGACAAATATATTCACAAACTTCAAAATATCAACCAATGGCATGCCTACTATGAGAAGGAAAATGGATAGGAGCAATGAAACGATTTTAAAATCGCTTTTTCATCATAATATAATAATTTTTTCGTGAAAAATAAAATCTTGTATGCACCGCGTGCGTTACTAGATCCTTATGCCCATCGGGCAACATTCATCCCTCGGGCCAGAGGCCCTCGGGCCGAATGTTTCCCTCAGGGCATAATGATCTATATAACGCACTTGGTACATAAATAACTATTATATGGCAATTTTGCATTTAATCGTTAAACAATTAGATCTAGGATAGCCACGATCGTATTTGACATTGCAAATCATCGTAATGGCACCCGGTTAAATTATACAAACGAAAATTATTTAAACTTATTTATTATTCATGGACAATGTGATCAAGTTATTTCAAGAACATGTGATACATTTGCGTCCCGATATCCATGCAGTTCGTCGTGGTCCACCCGGTATAGCTTCAAATACTGGTTTTTGGATAATTTCTGCTTGCTCAAACTTTCTCGAAATTGAGTTAGGGGGTTAAAAATTTGTACGCGGATTACTAAGATATTAGGGATGTGCCTTTTGGCGGTCTAAAGTTTCTGTTTGAGGTTTTGCACACCTTCACAGCTTCTGTAGATTGTGTTAGAGGGTTGACATTTGGTATGTAGATTTACTTGATGTATCATTTGGAGAGTTCAACTCTTTTCCTCAACCGCTGCTATTTTAAAGTTGAAATTTCATGATTTTTCGTAGGTTATAAGATTTTGTTCAACTCTCCAGTCCGTTCAAAGTGACTTAGGTGATTGAAAATATGTATGTAGAAAGCTCTGCTGCTCTGGCGTTTTTTCACAATGGTCAAGAAATTTGGTCTTCCAGAGCTGTGCTCATTTTCAACACCTGATCATCATTCTCTTCCAGATGTAATAGAGGTGTATAAAGGACATTGATCACTTATAGTTTTTATCATAGAAGCAAAATTTCAATCCATTCAAAAACTGATACTCAATTGATAGAAACTAATATTTTTCGAAATTTGACCTTTTCTCAGGCAAACTATCTTCAAACTTCCAAAGTTCTCTACCCCCTTCAACATTTGGAAGTGAAACTCTGACATTTTATGAAGTATCGTAGTTCTCTCTCTTTAATAATAATAAGTAGCAAAATTTTAATATTTTCAAAAACTAATACTCAACTGATAGAAACTAATATTTTATGAAATTTGGCCTTTTCTCAGTCATACTATCTTCAGAAATTCAAAGTTCTCTACCACCCTTCAACCTTAGTAGGTTATCATAGTATCATAGTTCTCACTTTGTAATCATAATAAGTAGCATAATTTTAATCCTTCGAAAAACTAACACACAACTGTTAGAAACTAATATTTGCGAGAATATTTTATGATATTTAGCCTTTTCTCAGTCATACAATCTTCAGAAATTCAAAGTTCTCTACCACCCTTCAACCTTTGGAAGTGAATCTCCGTCATTCTATGAAGTATCATAGTTCTAACTTTGTAATCATAATAACCATATTCAGATTTGTTTAGAAAAATTTTCCAGGTTAGAAATTGATATCTCCTCGTATACCTACCCCGACACAAGTTTTTGATCATAGAGTAAAGTTCTCCATATTGTTCCCTTGAATCACAATAGTTTTCCATGACCTTCATTAAAGCCCTTTTTCAATACAAATTTGTTTTAACTGTGACAAACCATCGGCGAAACTGGAGGACCGTGTTCCAAATTGTCATTTGTTCGTCGTTCAATATCGCATGTACAATGCAATGCACTCGAGCCCAATCATGCATGTCATTATAAACACACTGACACAACGTTTCGTTTCGGATCGCCTCGAACTTACGGTAAAAGCGTTGCAGTCACGCACAAATGGATGTAATTGCTTTAATCACTTCATAACACAAGTGCTGTTCGTTACTTTTCGACTCCCATACTTCTCTAACGTGTCATTTACAGACTGCTCTCGATTGCGTTATTGTTGTCTCAAGTTCGACGCGCTTTTGTTCACAAAAATACGAGAACCTCCGAACGAAACCGTGAATGATTTTCTCTTGAAAACTTCTCGAATTGATTCTGAATTTTTTTTTTATATAATCTTGAAGATCATTTGAGTATTCCACAGTGGTATTGAATTCGTATATTCGATGAATTTCGAAGAAAACTTTTGGGGAAAATGTTCACAACATACTTATTGAAATTTAAAATTTATCTTACAATGTTTCGGGTTTCGATCTTTATTAAAGGTATTTCGTAGACAATATTCAAGTCGTGTGGTATTTGAAAGTGCGTATATCAAATCCATTTTAGTGATTGTGATACTTTCTATAGGAGAGAAACTGTATAAAAAACTCTATCGCAGCAAATTGCATTAGAGAAGCAGGTTTTCATAACATATCCAGTTTAAAAAATTTATTCATTCAAATTTTTTCAAAATTCAAACCAGTTTATCCATCTATTTAGAACTTTCAACCCTATTTCTATAAAGATACGCCTTCTATCGTGTAAACAAGATTTATTTCGTTGCCCGGGGGTCCACCCACCAACGAATTCGTACCAAAACGAATACGATCCTAGATATCATTCGAAACTACCTACCAACCCAATTTAAATCTTATTTCTACAAAATTTCAAAATTTATTTCCTCCTCTGGGGGATCAACCCCTGTTTCATACTAAAATCAATCCCATCCAAAATATCAAACGAAATTTACAACGTTTCAACTCTATTTCCCTAAAATTGCGCCATTTACGTGTAAACAACTTAAAAATACATTAGCACATATATACATACGAACATATATATATATATATATATATATATATATATATATATATATATATATATATATATATATATATATATATTATTGGGTTTATCCTTGGTACCTACTTATTTATATTATCTGGGTTTTTGGATTGGCAGTGTAGGTGTTGATAAATATACTAAAATTGATAATGATAAATGTAATCATAAATGTAATCATAAACGTTTCGGAGATGTGTCTCATTAACTGACAATGGACGACGTAATGAGAAATAAATTTTAAGATACCCTTTTTAATTACTTGTACCTGTTATATGTGTTA
>JARQZK010003619.1:1310000-1366090 GCA_030704885.1 Cynegetis impunctata
GAAAGCAGATTGCTTGGTAACAAACCGGCGCCAAAGGCGGAGGGTTGTTACCTAAAAGCAACATGCTTGAGGAAAGTTATGTCGAAATTATGAAAATGTATTGATGTCCGAGGAATATTCGGTAAGATAATTTCTTATGAAAATTGAATTCAGAAATATTAGACATAAGTGATAATTAATCAAGGGTTGCTATCAGTATAATTGATTTCTAATTGGCTATTTTTGAGAATATGATTAAAAACACACATGCTTAAATAATATTATATTCTGTCAAAAAAAATTATCAACAGCCGCAAAAAATCAATGAAATACATTTGTTTGATATTGTTAAATTTAATAAATGTTACAGTAATTTCTTCTGTCAAAAGAATAATGAATTTCGTGACGAAACACTGAGGTATCGTTGAAATACGTAAAAGCACTTTTTTTGTGATCTCCATCAATGTGGGTCAGGTGGTCACGAAAACCACAACTCGTCTACCGACCGCCCCAGCTGGTCCGATATTCGCAAAGACAGACACCTATTGACTTAATTAATTGCTCACGAACCGTAATTAGCGTCCAGTATATCAATCCAATTGGCAGTTCAACAATTTCGCGAAAAAGAAACGACGGTTTCAATTAACTTTACAAGTAGATAGTCATTGTCGAACGTTCACCATTATCTAACTCGTTGATCGATTTATTTTGTGGCACACGATTTTT
Organism: Cynegetis impunctata; assembly: GCA_030704885.1. NCBI lineage: Eukaryota > Metazoa > Arthropoda > Insecta > Coleoptera > Coccinellidae > Cynegetis > Cynegetis impunctata. Next base: position 1,310,706 of record JARQZK010003619.1, read on the forward strand.
TCCATAAAAGTCCACTCTGTTCGAACTATGATACGTGACACTTATTCATTTGTTAGTTGATTTATTATTAATTGGTAATAAAAATTACTATTATGTTCAAGTATCGATGATTTAGTATTAGTGATAATGACAGATACGGATTTGATTTGGTGTTTTTAATGAAAGACATTATTTTATTTGTGAGTACTTTTTTCTTACGTTCTGACCTGAATCGTACCTATTTCACGTTGGAGTAGATCTATTTTATCCCTAGAAAACAAATTCGTTTTCTTTTGGTTCTAACTTTTACATTCAGTTGGCGTTTGTCACTTTTGAATTGTTATCTTATTTATCATATCCGTGAAAGGTGTCCAAACTCCGCTGTTGATAGGTGACAACCAAAAGTATTTACCTATTCAAATCAAATCAAAATAAGCTGTATTGCCGTTAAAATTACACAATTTATCGACAAAGCGAAAAACTGAACAATGTAAAACATAGAAATAAAAATACGGGCGCAGCAGAGCTCCATCACTAAAGTCGTATTTTTCGCGCGAAATGCATCGCGCTACCCAAAGGCACTTCCTCAAGATAAACTCAATCTACGTACCAAGCTTGAACCCTCTAACTCAATTTTCAACTGTGCAGTTTGGAAAATTCTCGACAACCACAAAAAAAAAAACAAATATCTACGTAAAAATGGCGGCTGTTGGAAGAATTTTACCAAATTTTGGTTGTTTCGTTCTGCAACGAAAAGGATCTCAGATATTATTAACAATAGAACAGAGAATAAGTGTCAAATTTTTTTTTTATTGTTTTCTTTGTGTGTATGTGTGTGTTGTAAGTCTTATTACCTAAGCCTATTGTTACTCATGGTTTCGATTTTCACGGAATTTGTGGCTATTCTATATTTGCGAAATAAGTTTTTTTCAATTTTGAGTGTTGGATTAGTAGATGCTCTAACCAAATGCCGAACTTACGCAAAAGATATGGTTAACGATCATTCAGAAAAATCACTGTTTCATGACACATGCCGTTAAGAAACTATTATATTTAACAAAAACGTTTGTATATGGTTTGTCAAAACTCAAAGTACCTCTTGTATATTAATAATTATCAGTTTTACGGGGATCATTCGAATTTACCATATTTGTGATGAAATTTATGGAATTCTTAGTATTCTCCTCTAACATCGGTAACAAGTGAAATTTTCGTGGAAATATTGCAAGGATTGAAAAAAAAATCGAAAATAATAGACTATTGCAGCGTTTAGAAAGTCGACAGTGAGGCCTCGGTAGACCAGCGGTAAGGTGCACCGCTTGTAAGCCGAGGATGTGGGTTCGAGTCCCACCTTGCTCTTGGGTGTTGTGTATGTCCTGAATTTAGTGGTTTTAATTATGAGATTAATTGCTGGGTAATGTACATTGTTTACAAGCCCATTGGCCGTTCGGAACCGGCGTTAAACTGTAGGTCCCTCGAGATAAAAAAAAAAGTCAACAGTCAGGTGTGACAGTATAGTTTTTTACCCGTTTTATACCTTGAGGATCACGATTTTCGAAATTCTTGTATGTCTGGTATACATATATATATATATATATATATATATATATATATATATATATATATATATATATATATATATATATATAATATGTATATATTTAATTTCTCGTTACATAATACGGCTTTCATCAAATAAGCTGAAATTGGGTATTTAGGGTTGTTTTCGAGGCAGAACGAAACTATTTAAATTTGGTTAGGTAATATTTACGTTGATATTTCTAGTTTATCGTGGTTTTTGGAGCTTTGCTCAAATCCACAGCTTCTGCAGATCGAGTTGGAGCAATGTTTGTCGCGAATTTTTTTTTCAATAAAATAAATTCGTTCCTAGTTTTTATTTGGGTGCCCTTAAAGCGTGTTTCCTCATACAATAATTTATTCTATTCGAATGGTAACAGGAGGCGATGCATCTTTAATAAAATCGTTTGTATTTGATTTGTCAATACTCGAAGTAGGTACCTCGAGATGTACTTATTTCATATTAATCATCCAGTTCTTGGAAGATGATTCAAATTGAACATATTAGTGATGCAATTTTTAGAATTTTTATCAGTAATATCTAAACTGGATAACAAGTAGAATTTTCATGAAAATATTTAAATCGCTCATTAAGTGAAGAGATTTCACATCTTAAATAAATTTTCATATAATGAAATATTATATTGCACAACATATCCAAAAAATTTGCATGGCATTTCGACGTGGTGCTCAAGACTTGAGTTAGTAGAACGAACAGTTGACTGTCTTCCTAATTCTTTTTCTCTTAGGTATTAGAACGGCATGAAAATTTTGGGGACAAAGAAGAGGTACATCTCGTCTTTAGTAGTTTTTAGAGATAACAATGAATTGGATATTGAACGTTTCCCTCCACTTCCCGTTACATTTCGTCGCATTCACTCAATAAGTACCATGAAATACCACATATCTGGGACTAAAATGTTACATATCTAAAAACATCCTCACAATCTTGTACCATATCTGAAATATTATTATATTGGACATATTTATGAGTAAAAATTTTCTTGGCAGACGGAGCTTGGTTTGCTTTCAAGTTTTAAAGTCGAAAACGAAAGGAAATATTATATTATCCAATTTTCAACCTTTGAGCCAAATAAATTGTGTTCACTTACGAAAGGCAGACACATATGAACCGTGTCGCGCGGTATTTATAATTAATAGCTCCAAAACAAGTACGACATGTCTGGGACAGCGCTACCGATAGTAAACAAGGAATATATCATAATGTCCAGATGTGAAATTCGCCACCGGGACAAATAGCTGCGAATTTTCTGCATTGCGTAACGTCGATGCAATAAAATAATGTAGGAAAAAAACGAGTGGGCGGAGTTTATATAAATGAAGGCCTAGATAACTGCCGTCGATTAAGAAACCTTTTTCGATCCAATTATGGGACGATGAGGTCAGAGAAATACTTCAATTGCTATTTTAATTGATTGTATCATGTATCTTCGGTATCCGATATCTCGAAGAAGTTGTATTTTATGCAAGTACGCAAAGCAAGTAGGTTTCTCCTAACAGTTGGTAAGTTGTGGTTATTAACAGGGTACTTAGTTATCTCACACTTTACAGCAATTGGTAGAAGAACGTTTTAATGAGGTAGGTGATGGAAATGCAATAAATGTGCTTTTGAAAGTTTAAACTTCTTTTCGCTTGAAAATTGATAAAAAGTCACAAAGGTCTAATTTTTCACTCGAACTGCATCGCGTTGAGATGCGATTCGAACGGAATAAATTATGGGTCGGAAACCAAGCTTTAATAGTTTGTTGAAATGAATATTAGAACATATTTTAATTCCTTTAAAATATAATAATTCGCCAATTGCATCGCTTACTGAATATAAATAGTAAACCTTGATGAAAAAAAGAAAATCATTTTTTTATTCAAGAAAAAATTAAAAATTCGCAAAATGCCTTTGCGTACTGATAGCGGATCAGATGTAGATGCGATTCGGAAAGAATGGTCTACGCGAAGTGAAGCGCGGTTGAGAAAAACAATTGAAACCCATCATATATACATACATGATTATAACTGCTCTTTATTCATGAAGTTCTCCAAATTTTGAATCAATATTAGCAGGTTTTCACTTTGAAAACCTACTTATTAAAATGGGTGCGATTAGCAAAGTTTGACCTAGGACCAAGATAGTTTAGTTTTTCTTTTCATGATGCTTGGCACCAAAAACTCAATTTCATATATATATATATATATATATATATATATATATATATATATATATATATATATATATATATTATATATATATATATATATATATATAAATATATATACATATATATATATATATATATATTATATATATATATATATATATTATATATATTATATATATATATATATATATATATATATATATATATATCTATATATATATATATATATATATATATATATATATATATCTATATATATATATATATATATATATATATATATATATATATATATATAATTATTCATTCGAATTGTTGTTGCCTGTCAACTATTTCTAATCTTTTGATAATTATTAGCAATAACAGGCTTGTTGAATCTCAAAAAACTCGATTTTATTAAAAAGTTCAATAAAATCGAGTTTTTTGAGATTTAACAAGCCTGTTATTGCTAATAATTATCAAAAGATATATATATATATATATATATATATATATATATATATATATATATATATATATATATATATATATATATATATATATATATATATATATATATATATATATATATATATATATTACCAAGTGCGTTATATAGATCCTTACGCCCGGAGGGAAACATTCGGCCCGAGGGATGAATGTTGCCCGATGGGCGTAAGGATCTAGTGACGCACGCGGTGCATACAAGATTTTATACTTATGAAAAAGCGATTTTAAAATCGTTTCATTGCTCCTATCCATTTTCCTTCTCATAGTAGGCATGTCATTTGTTGATATTTTGACGTTTGTGAATATTTTTGTCATCATATTTAGTGAATGTCATGCTGCTTTCTTTGTGTAGTCTTATAGAAATAATGAAAATGAATTTACCCAAGAATATCATAGAAAATGCAGCCAAAGCTGCGAATAATTAATTGCCGGAGAAATGAAGAGTCGTATACGACAAGGATTATGAAGTATTTAATCAATGAAATTTGTTTCATTTCTCCTAGTACAATAAGCGGGCGTTTTAAATCCATTATGCCCGCAAATGCGGCATTATTGCCGCATTATTGACCCCTCGGGGGAGGAAATAAATCTTGTTTACACGATAAAGGTCCCAATTTTGGAGCAATAGGGCTGAAAGCTGGTAAGTCGGTATTTTCGTATGATATCTTGGATTGGATTGGTTTTGCTTCGAATTGGTTGGGGGATTGTCCCCCTGGGGGAAGAAATAAATATTGTTTACATGATAAAGGACTTAATTTTGGAGCAATAGGATTGAAAGTTTGTGAGTAGGTAGGTAGATTCGTATAATATCTTGGATGGAATTGGTTTTGGTACGAATAAGTCGGGGGGTTGACACCTCAGGAGAGGAAAAAAATCTTGTTTACATGATAGAGGGCGCAATTTTTTTTTGAATTTGGAAAAAAATCATGATTGAATAAATAGATTTTTTAAACTGGATACGTTATGAAAACCTGCTTTTCTAATGCATCTCGCTGCGATAGAGTTTTTTTTGTTTTTTAGGCAGATATTTTAGTAATATCTACATTAGAGTCCTTTTGGCCATTGGAAAACAGAGGTACGCACTGAGTAAATTTTATGTAATGATATGGTCATTGTTTTTTCAAATGTGTACTTTCTTGGCGAAATACTTTGGAGGCACTCTGATGAAAAACTTTCCAACAAAAAAAGTCTTTTCTGAATGGATCCATGACGTTGCTATATTTGGAAGAGTGTTTGTCATATTTGGGAATAGATCGATTGCGTCATACTCCCATGAAAACACTGAAAAAAATGGAATCAAATTATTCTTGCCTTACTAGGGTATTATATTCAACTATTCAGACAAGGATTCATTATTCAGTATACTTATTTCCAAAAAAAAATTATATTCTGCAAGAAGCCGTTGACTTACTCCTATGAAAACATAAAAACCCATTAAATTTAATACTCTATGCCCGACATGAGTATCATATTCAAGTATTCATACAACGATTCACGATTCACTATACTCATTTTCAAAGCAAAATATTTTATGGAAGAACCCATTGACATTTATAATTTCCATGGAAAAAATTATTTTCTGAAAAAATTCATTGACGTTGACACATTTGGGAGAGTTTTGTCACTAACCCAATGAAATACCTTCTGCCCCACATGGGTATCAGATTTGAGTATTTATTAAACGATTAACTACCTACTTATTTCAGTGAACAAAATAATTTCTGAAAGAAGCTAATCCCAAAAATCCAAAATCCCGAATCAATGATTTTTACGTTAGTATCAAATTTAGCACTATTGCGTGAGCTGCGAGCATGTACAGGCTGTTCCATTTTCGATGTCCTTACGGGATAACTCGCTTATTTTTAAAGATAGAGATTTGCGATTTTCGCGAACGTTGGCTACTTTTTTGTGAATCTCACGATACTTCAAACAAAATTTTCATAGCTTGCTTCGTTTTTGAGATACAAAGCGAAGTTGAAAATATTGCATTTTGGCCCCTCCTGTATCACAGCTGTCTTTCAACTTATAGGAAAAGTAAAAACTGTCTTTTATACATTTTCTTACGTAGAATCCAGTGGCGTAGTCAGATTTTTGAAATGAGCTGTCGTTTTTTAGATATAACCCAATGTTATAATTTTTTTAATGGAACACTGTATATTTTTCCATATTCAACACAAATACTTTGCGCGTTTCAAAAATATATAAAACTTATATAATATTCTAAGTATTAGACCTGTATTTAGATCATTTTCTTTTTTTTATGGCTAGTAAAGAAAAATATCACTTTAATAGATCGTTCGGCGCAATAAACAAAAATATCTGACTACGCCACTGGATTCTAACTTTTCCTATAAGTTAAAAGACAGCTGTGTTACAGGAGGGTGGCTAAAATGCAATATTTTCAACTTCGCCTTGTATCTCAAAAACGAAGCAAGCTATGAAAATTTTGTTTGCGGTATCGTGAGACTCACAAAAAAGTAGCCAAGTTCGCGAAAACCGCAAATCTCTATCTTTAAAAATAAGCGAGTTACCCCGTAAGGACATCGAAAATGGGACAGCCTGTACAAATATATAATAAGTATATAAATATTAGCTCTCTGTCCTCCTCTATATCAACTTTACCTATGCCCAATTTCATTCCTCTCTGGGCGTAGTTTAACTCAAAATAATGTTTTCGAATTGAATCAATCGTTACACTTGATCGATACAATTTTCCAATACCTCTGTAGCTCAGTTGGAATACTGAACAGAAGGTCAGAATCCCGGCCGAGCCAACGAATATCGTTTAGTGAAATCTTATAGTGATCTCCAAAATGTCTACTAATGCAAAACAATAATATTTCGACTGAAGCATTACCTCTCAAGGATATCTTGTCACACTAATATAACAAATCATAATGAAAGCAATTAAATCATTATGTTATTCCACGTATTCTGTTTCAAAACTTGATGAATTACTGTCAAGTACGATCTCACCTGCAAACGCCCATTTGAAATTTCTGGTTTCAAAAATAGTGTTCGCGTTACCTAACCTTGTGCGCCTGCAACAAATCTCTTGACACGTACATTCGTTACATTTCCATCTGCTCCGGATTAATTAGAGAAATTTTACCGTCAGGTCAGGTCGATACTCTAGTCATACGAGAAATGAGTAACGTGTGAAAAAAACTGTACGATCACAAATCACGTAATGAGACAAATAAGGTAACCAGACTGCAATGAGATAATAAATTGCAGTTCAAGATTCTTCGGTCGATAGTCGAACGGATTTAATCATCATAAATGTTATGATATTGTGAAGTCGGTAATTAGCATGGTCATATGATCTATGTATGTAACGATATTAACTAGTAGTCCTTCAGTGATCGAAATAAAACCGTAATTCATGATGGCATTTTTCAGTTTGAATGTTATTTTGGTTATGTCAAATAATAGGTTTACCTCTATAATTATTGCGTATGGTCCTTCATTGAACTGAATTCGACTGTAATTCATCGAATTTTCAAGTTATGGTTCTCATAATACGGTCCTATATTTTCAAGAGAATCCGCGATCGCCGAAGATTCTCTTCAAAATCACGAAAATCACACTCTGTCGTTTTTTATTGGAATTTCGTCCGTACGCGCCTCGGAGACGACAATCAGATTAGAGAATAAAACCGAAAATCTGTGTGCGTAACAACCCGGAACGGCTATATAGGAATACGTATATCTGTGTGCGTGTAATTATACCAATTTTTGAAATAAACTCCCTATATTTTTTTAATTACCTACTTTTATAAATCAAATTGGTTGGCTTTTTTTAACTTTGGAAGTAAAATAGTTATGATTTTAAATATTCATCAGGTACAATCAAAGTTACATACGAACAATCAAATTCAAATTTATTCCTATTCATGCAAGTAAATGACATCCATAATACTTGTGAAAGATCTATTTGATGCAATTTGCCTACAGTGAGTTAGCTGATTGGGGTTGAGCCATGAGAACTGACAAGGAACTTTGGCCACTCTTTTTCATTCGCCTGGGGGTCACAAGTGTTGGTGTTACAAAAATAATAATAATAATAATAATATTTTTATTCCATTTAGACCATTTACATGATATTGGAAAAGTCAGTGGAGAAAAGACAATACATTGAAATAAATCACAGTATAAACAGACACAAAAGGGTATTAAAAATATCAAAAGCTACATTCCACAAATTCATCAAGGCTATAAAATGAGTATTGCCACAGGAGATCCTTGAGAGATTTTTTAAACAAATTAAAATTTTTAACTTTTCTCATAGAGACTGGTAGTTTATTATACAACTGTATGCCAGTGTAGGATGAACTCTTTTCAAAAAAAGTAGTACGATGAGGCGGTATTCTAAGAAGTCTGCCATGCCTTGTCTCATAGTTATGACTGTCAGCACTTTTAATGAATTCATTCAGATTATTTTTAACGAATAGAATATTTATATATATATATATATATATATATATATATATATATATATATATATATATATATATATATACAGTGCTTTCATGATGAAAGGAACAAATTCATTAAAAAATTAGGTTTCTATTTCATGTTAAAATCCTCGGACAGGTCGATTAGTATTTTTATTTGGGCATTTTTCGCAATAAAAATTTTGTATACAGGGTGTCTCATTCAAGAGCTATGGCTTTGTCATTAGTTTTTTTAAAGGTAATACCCTGTATATTATTTCACTTTACAATTCTTCGATAAATTCTTATCACTTTTTGTGAACATACCATATGCCTCAACTCGATGGATTGCCAGAAACGGAGATAGTGGGTAATGAGAGGTACGATATGAAAACACACAAATGTAATTACTAATTTAATTTTTACATATGTTCAATCTGTTGTCCGTTTACTTCGAGACATTTTTGAAGTCGATTCAATGTTTCCCGTTGCACATTTTCAATTACTTCTGGACTCATAAGTCTTATTTCCTGCCTGATTCTCTCTTTTAGATCATCAATATTATTTGGTCTATTCAAATAAACTTTAGACTTCAAATAACCCCATAAGAAAAAATCCAATGGGGTTATGTCCGGTGATCTTGAAGGCCACTCAATCGGACCTCTCCGTCCTATCCATCTGTTGGGAAAAGTTGCATCAAGAAATTGTCGAACAGCGATTGAATAGTGAGGAGGTGCCCCATCTTGTTGAAACCATATCTCGTTATTAGGTATGTCAGGATCTTGTGGGTTAGGAAACAAAACAGCTAAAGCCGGAATGAGTTCGAACTGGAGAAAGTTCAAGTAGTCCTCTCCGTTTAGTGTTCCTTCAAAAAAATAGGGACCAACTATACGATTTCGAACAATCGCTGCCCATGTATTAATTTTTTGAGGCCGCTGTGTGTGGCATTCTTGCATCCAATGAGGATTCTCGGTCGCCCAATACCTACAGTTTTGTCTGTTGACGTGGCCATTTAAAGTAAAGGTGGCTTCATCAGAAAAAATTATGTTTGTAATGAAATTTAGATGTTGATTATGAATTTCAAGAATCTGCTCACAAAACTGTACTCTGCGGTCAAAATCGTCTTCTAATAATTCATGTACCAGCTTAATTTTATAGGGATGATACTTATTTACCTTAAGTATTTTATGCACGGACCCTACTGATAAATTGAAATTATTGGAAATTGTAGTAATGGATGTATGAGGGTTATCTTGGGTTTCTAGTAGAACGTTCAGCACTGTTTCTTCAGATACTCTCGGTGGTCTTCCTTTAGGTAAATCTCTAACGTGGCCGTATCTCCTGAATTTTGATTCAATTTTGCTGACTGTCGATCTAGTAATTGGCGGACGATCAGGATGATTTTCATTGAATAGATTGCAGACTTCTTCTTGTGAACGCACCCTATCTCCAAAACCAATCATCATAAGTACTTCAATACGTTCTCTCTCAAGTAATTGCAATTTCTTAAACAATGAAGTAGTGTAGTGCCTGGAGCGTTAAAAACGTGAAAACTGCGGACTATACAGCACCAGTGAATGAATTCAGATGGTACATGTGAAATTTCATTCTTCAGATTTAATGACAATGTTTACCTAAATTTTTTTTTGTACTTTTAATCCACATTTTAAATCTCCAGGTGCTCCACTATCTCCGTTATAATCTGGGAATCCATCAAGTTGAGGCATATGGTATGTTCACAAAAAGTGATAAGAATTTTACGTAGAATTGTAAAGTGAAATAATATACAGGGTATTACCATTAAAAAAACTAATGACAAAGCCATAGCTCTTAAAAGACACACCCTATATACAAAATTTATAGTGAGAAAATCTCACAAATAAAAATACTAATCGATCTGTGCGAATTTTTAAATATAAAATAAAAACATAATTTTTTAATGTATTTTTTCCTTTCAACAAGAAAGCACTGTATATATATATATATATATATATATATATATATATATATATATATATATATATATATATATATATAGATATAGATATATATATATATATATATATATATATATATATATATATATATATATATATATATATATATATATATATATATATAGATACAGGGGAGAGTTAGAATTTTGTTTCTCTGGAAGTGACCTCTACAGGAGGTTCGCTTATCAATCCCAAATATAAGACGTATTACTTTTTTTTGTAAAACAAACAATTTCGTAGACAATCTAGAATTTCCCCATATTATAACATTATAGGACAAATGAGAGTATGTCATCGCATAATAGATGTTAATTAGTTGTTGCTGGGAAAATATATTCTTTAGTTGCAAGATTGCATAGTATCTGCTACATATCTTCTTAGATATATGCTCAGCACATGCCTGAAAAGAAAGTGATGAATCAATGAAAGTTCCAAGGAACTTTGCCGACTCGGAAGTCGTCATAATAATTCTTTCAGTATGTATTTCAAAAGACGTGTTGGATCCATTAGTGATATTGAACTTCATTAAAACCGTTTTCTCATTATTTAAAATTAGGTGATTGTTTGAACACCATTCGGTAAAATTATTATATAATGAAATTAGGTTAACTGCCAGTTCTTCTGGAGAATTGCCACAAGTTGCGAAGGAGACATCGTCCGCATATATGACCGTACATTTCGTTTTCATATATTTAGGTAGGTCATTCATAAACATTATGAATATAAGTGGACCCAAGACAGAACCCTGTGGGACACCTAGGTTAACAATTGCCTCATTTGAGTGGGTTTGATTTATTTTGACGGCTATTTTCCTACATCTCAAGTATGACATCAGCCAAGACAACGTGTTTCCACGAAAACCCAAGGCATATAGTTTTTCTTCTTTAGTGAGATCAAAGAATAGTGCCCCAACAGTTTTCTTATTATCAAGTTGATTATATATAAATTCAACAAATTTATAGACAGCACCCTCTGTTGATCTTCCAGGGTAGAAGCCATTTTGACACTTTGTTATAATATTATGTTTATCTAGATAATTAATCATTCTTTTATAGGCAGATTTTTCAACAACTTTACCAATCACATTTGAAACAGTTATTTGTCTATAGTTGTCCATAAACAGGGGATCATCTTTTTTATAAATAGGAGTGACCAGTCCAGTTTTCAATTCTTTCGGAAACTGACCAGATTCAATCGAGATATTTATTAATTCAGATAGAGGCAGTGCAATGTGCCGAGCTATACACTTAATAAGTTTTGTTGATATACAGTCAATACCACTCGAGTTAGTATTTTTTAAGCTACATATTATCTCAAAGATCTCCTGAGCTGTAACAGGGGTGAAAAAGAATGTGCTACTATTATTTAAATCACATTTTGTACAAGACGATACAGAATTTTTGAATTTTTTTTCGTTCAATAATCTTACAGAGGTACTGAAATGATTATGTGGAATGTAAACTGATGCAATTAAAATACAATGCTAGACTAACAATGTTAATCAAACATACAACCTTAGCGACCTCATTCTGCACTGGTTTTTAATATTGCCGTTTAGTATTCAAATATCGTGAACTAGTTCCTAAAACAGTACCTACTAGAAGCTTATTCTAAGACCAGAACAACTCGAAAGACTCGAACTCAATACAATTTTTCTCAAGAATGACTCACATCTGAAGAGCTTTTTACAGTTTTTTACGTTGTGCCAAATATAAATGTACATCAAATTCTAATAGTTTGATAGTCAATAGAATCCTATGATATTTGTTCGGCTTTTACGACTAGCTCGATTGATGACAATATCAGGGAATTCCCCTGTTAGTTTTGCAGTGCAACCAACTTGCGTGTAGTGCAGTGCAAGTAGTACAAACACATAACTTGTGCGGTCAGCGCACAATTTTTAGAAATGTGCTACAACTTCAAATTATTGTTGTAGATTTTTACACCAACGACTCGTGGTAGGTATTATACAACCTATACCTACGATTTAACGTGACTAAATCACGATGTTTTTCAGGTGGGAGTGAAGCATAGCCTATGTGCTTCGCGTTTAAGGCATGTAAGATATTTTACGCTTATCTAAACTCATTTTTTTTTAAATGTCAGACAGGGGTTGGAGCAAGGGGCCCCCCAATTTGCGGGGCCCGTAGCATTTGCTACTCTTGCTACGTGGCTTATATGGCACTGCCGCTTGGACGATCGAAATAGGACGCACCCTTTGCTTTCCTACGAGCCACGATTCCCGCTGCCGTTTTCACCATCTCGGCGACTTCAATTAGATTTTTTTTTAAAACGTTTAAACAGCAGAGCTCGGTCAATAAGATCGTAGAAAGTGAAAACAGTGAATGACTTTGGAAAAACACAACAGGCACAAATATTCAATATTACATCTAGGAAAGATTTAACAACGGTGAATTATTCATATCGAATTGGTCATTTAGCAAATTATTGGATTGTTTCATACTATTTATTTCGAGAGCTTCTAATAAACTGAGTTCATAGCCTTTCTTTTCTATATTTTAATATTTCAAATTCACTATTAAAAATATGATTATGTTCCAGATGTGATGCATAAGTGGAATCTAATTTTTCCTTGTCGTAACTTCTTTTATGTTCTGATATTCGAACTCCAAAGTTCCTGCCAGTTTGGCAAACATATATAGGCCAAGCTACAGAGATTTTTTCATGTAAAAAGTGTTAGAAGAAAACCAGCTGCGCAATTGTTTGTAAAATAGTTCCATATGATATAGTGATATGTTTTTCACTCGACTTGCTTTTTTTTTTTAGTTTTTTGCTTATAAAGTGGAAACTATCACATTAATCGTGATGGTGTCCACAAACTAATTGTAGAAAATGAAAAGACGAAGAAAATGAGAGGTCGGACGACTCGATCAGACCCTTAGTTTAAGAGAAAATCGGAAAAAACCAGCCAAATGGAGTTTTTTCAAAAATTCATAACTCGGTTATTTTCTAAGTTGTAGCGTAGATCCTTCGGCCAGTATTAGTTATTGATATACACTTCATTTGTGCGAAGATCAGGAACTGTCCGATGCATAGTTTTTGATCTGTGGCCATTTGATTATGTTTCTATGCAATTTTCCAGCAGACCTGAATGCGACAGGTATGGTCCGATTTCAATCTACTAAAAATATTTTGAAAGTAGAATTCTCATAGTTCAAAACGTTCATCTTGGTTTTTCATAAAAACGCTGATAAATATGTTAAAAATAAAGCTGAACATGACAAAAAACGGCCGAGCGCGTGAGAGTAGTTGAGGAGTGGGGGTTTACAATTATTATCTGACAACGTTTAGAAATTACTGAAATGTTCAAAATGCCGACGCTTTCGAATGTCATACTTCTCCTTGCCTGCTGCTCTACCCCCTCTCTTCAACTACTCTTACGCGCTCGGCCGTTTTTCGTCTTGTTCAGCTTTATTTTTAACATATTTCTCAGCGTTTTTATGAAAAACCAAGATGAACGTTTTGAACTATGAGAATTCTACTTTCAAAATCTTTTTAGTAAATTGAAATCGGACCATACCTATCGCATTCAGGTCTGCTGGAAAATTGCATAGTAACATAATCAAAAGGGCACAGATCAAAAACTATGCATCGGGCAGTTCCTGAACTCCGCACAAATTAATTTCATATCAATAGCTAATACTGGCCGGAGGATCTACGCTACAACTCAAAAAACAACCGAGTTATGAACTTTCGAAAAAACTGGTCTGCTGGAAAATTGCATAGTATCATAATCAAATGGCCACAGATCAAAAACTATGCACAGAACAGTCCTGATCTTCGTACAAATGAAGTTTATATCAATAACTAATACTGGCCGGAGGATCTACGGTACAACTCAAAAAATAACCGAGTTAAAAATTTTTGAAAAAACTGCATTTTGATTTTCTCTTAAACTAAGGGTCTGATCGAGTCGTCCGACCTCTCATTTTCTTCGTCTTTTCATTTCCTACAATTAGTCTGTGGACGCCATCACGATTACTGTGATAGTTTCAACTTTATAAGCAAAAAACTAAAAAAAACGCGATTTTCTGCATAAAATTGTTAATAACAAAGTTATAAATAATAAAGTTGAGTGAAAAACATATCACTATATCATATGGAACTATTTTACAAACAATGGCGCAGCTGGTTTTCTTCTAACACTTTTAACACAAAATGCTCCCTACAAATCTCTGTAGCTTGGCCTAATACTTTAGGTCACTTTAGGACATGAACCACAAGTTAGCTTATAGATCCCTGACTTATTCTATTGTGTAGTTTTATATTTTGAATTTTTAATGTTTACCAATGGTTTTCTCAGTTGTGAATGCTATTTTTTAATTTCGATTTGACAAAAAGTTTGAAATTTTGAGTGATGGGTCACATATATAAGTTAATCAAAGTTTTTATCATTATCTATTACGTTTGAATAAACTTGAAAAATTGCTGCCTTATACAATCTTCTTGTTGAAATATTATCTATTATTTTTGATAATTTGTAATAATTTGTTAAATGACCAATCAGATATGAATAATAATTCACCGTTATTGAATCGTTTCTAGATGTAATATTGAATATTTGTGCCTGTTGTGTATTTCCCAAGTCATTATTAGTTTGTACTTTCTAGCTGATAAGTGATTACGTTTTGGTTTTCCCCATTTTTATTGTATATTCCCTTCCTTCATCGTTCAATATTCTCATTGTAAAAGTTGGTATGTAATATACATCTGATAAGCCACTGTGTTTAGCGAAACAATTGTCATGTTGACAAAATATAGTGAAAATCGAAAACTGTGAAGTTTTATTTACAATAAGAAATATCTACCTAAAAATGGCGGCGGTTGGAAAAATTTAACCAAGTTTCGATTGTTTCGTTCTGCCTCGAAACAAACCTTAGATTCCCTCTCCATGCGTGCAATATGATTAAAAAAGTGGTACCCACAAAGTGCAGGGTTGGCAAATTTCGATGTTTGTATGAGGTATCTCGGTAACTATAGAAGAAACACTAAAATGGAGCACGCTTTCTCGATCTATCTAGACAAAAGCACTAGAGAAAACCAAAATTTGCTATGGTCTTTTGTTTTCGAGTTATAAACAAAAGTTTTTCGACTTTTAGAGAAGTGTGAATATCATGGTTGTTCGTGAAGTTACAAGATAAAAACTGTTACATTTTTGAGGCATTTTTTCTATATACTCCAGTGGCGTCAAGAGAATTTGAAAGAAAAAGATAATTGCGGATCATTTGATACCTAAGCAGAGCAAATCATAACATTGAAGATGTTTAATAATAATTTGTAACCTTTTGAAAATAGCTTCATTAGGTTTTCTTCTATCTGGATAGCGATTGAAATATATCTCACATGGAATATCACAACTGTTATTACTTTGAATAAAGCTACTAACATATCATATTTTCATATTTCTCGTAATTTTCGTACGACATCCTGACTTTTACTATTAAATCAGTGAATTTATATTTTGACGGAAAGAAATGGACTAACTCTGTCATAGATGACACCCGCCTACTTGGAATACGTATAAGTTACCCAAAAAGTAATGTAGTAAAATATTATATTCGCTATAGAAGACCGTTATAACCAAACCACAGCGAACTATGATTCCCATATAAAAAAAATACATCTTTAGAAAATAACTCGAAATTTCAATTTTCTCGACTCCATTGAATTATATAGCAAAAAGTGCCTTAAGGACGTAAAAGTTATTATCTGGTAGCTTCACAAACAACCACGATATACACAATTGTCTAAAAATCGAACTTTTGTTTATAACTCGAACACAAAAGACGTTAGCAAATTTTGGTCTTCGCCAGTGAATTTGTCAAAAAAGAGATCGAGAATGCCCCCTCCATTTTTTTGTATCGCCTATAGTTACCGAGATACCCCATACAAACATCGAAATTTGCCCAACCTGTATACGTATCAATTTATTGATTATTGTTATTTAATTTTGTTCATCGTAGACTAAATACAAGATATTGAAACAATGGTTAAAAATAACAATTTACACATTTATTATAAAAAATAACGCATGACGCACGTTTCGGTGGAACTTCACCTTCTTCAGATGCTAATGGCAAACTAACTATGATTCTCTGTTATATCGAAAACAAGAAATGACAAATTATGTAGAAGGGGTAAATACAAAGATGGTTACAAATAATTATTAGAAAAGGAAAAACCAATTCTGAACTGCTAGTCAGGTAGTTCGGTAATTTTGAAAAGATTGAGAAGGGGGCTTGAAGTATGATCGATTTGGCTATTCAATAGGAGACCGGAATGTTTGTATTTATTTATCTGTAATGATTCTAAAAAATTAAGTTTAATTCCCTTACTTTCAGTATTTAATATTTTAAAATCGAAATTGAATGTGTGATTTTCTTGGATTAAATGGTTTGCATAATGTGAATCCGACTTCTGATTAACAAAGCTACGTTTGTGTTCTGAAATTCTAGTTTGAAAACTTCTGAAAGTTCTACCAATGTAAAAATTATCACAATCGCCACAATTAATTTTATAAACTCCTGATTTATTATCTTTATGAACTTTGGATTTATTATTTTTTAAATGATTTCCTAAATTATTACCGGTGCGATAAGCAATGTTAATGTTGGGCTTAGATAAGAGATATTAAAGTTTTTTACTTGAATTTCCGATGAAAGTGAGGCTGTTATATTTGATATTATATACACTTTCATCGGAAATTTAAGTAACAGAACATTTACATTGCTTATCGCACCGGTAATAATTTAGGAAATCATATAAAAAATAATAAATCCAAAGTTCATAAAGATAATAAATCAGGAGTTTATAAAATTAATTGTGGCGATTGTGATAAGTTCTACATTGGTAGAACTTTCAGAAGTTTTCAAACTAGAATTTCAGAACACAAACGTAGCTTTGTTAATCAGAAGTCGGATTCACATTATGCAAACCATTTAATCCAAGAAAATCACACATTCAATTTCGATTTTAAAATATTAAATACTGAAAGTAAGGGAATTAAACTTAATTTTTTAGAATCATTACAGATAAATAAATACAAGCATTCCGGTCTCCTATTGAATAGCCAAATCGATCATACTTCAAGCCCCCTTCTCAATCTTTTCAAAATTACCGAACTACCTGACTAGCAGTTCAGAATTGGTTTTTCCTTTTCTAATAATTATTTGTAACCATCTTTGTATTTACCCCTTCTACATAATTTGTCATTTCTTGTTTTCGATATAACAGAGAATCATAGTTAGTTGGCCATTAGCATCTGAAGAAGGTGAAGTTCCACCGAAACGTGCGTCATGCGTTATTTTTTATAATAAATATGTAAATTGTTATTTTTAACCATTGTTTCAATATGTTTATTAATTTACACCAAGTATCGGCCCAATCAATCCAAAATTTAAATACAAGATATTTTCTATAGCAGTCACTAATAACATTCCTCATAACAGCACATGTTGATTACACTATACCTTATTAAATTTTATTATTTTTGACCCAGAGAAACCTGCATGCCATTCCTGTACATTCTTGTTAATCATTTGATGGATAATTACGGTAATTTCAAAACACACTTGTTTTTTGTATGAGAGTTCTGAACTTGATCTCGGAAGTCTCGTAGATGTGCGTGTATACAATCAATTATTCATATGCAATAATAAATATATCAGTCTTATTGATTGACCTACATTACAAAATTATTTTTATTATGAAATTAAATTTCTATTGAGATAAAGGCGTAAAACTCAACATAACATAATATGCGTAAAACATCATCACTAATGAATGCATTATATAGTGAGTGAAATGTACAATGTCGAATTTGACAAGCTCAGTTTGGTTGATATGATCTTGATAATAGTTATTTATACAACAAGAATATAAAGCGACTCTTTCTCGCACGCGCACTCGCCTACGGCTTGTTATGAAACCTGGCAACTCCAAGAGAGACTAAAGTAAGAAAAAAAGTTGTAGTTTTACAGAAACTTTGTTATTATATTGTTGTTCGATTAAATTTGAAGTATTTTAAATTTCATTTTATTAATACTTCTTTCTAGATTATAGACGAAAAAAATTATCATTAAAAAGGAACACATATATATATTTTTAAGTAGCAATAATTTCATTCTCATTTTTAGAAGGTATGTAGAACTAATAATTTTTGGTTCCAGATTCCCTCCTGCCGTCATTTACGAGGCTTAAAAAAAGGCACAAAACTCACCATTTCTTTTCTAATTTAAAAAAACCTTGGGGAGGACCCTTCGCTCTACTGAGGGGTATGGAATACAATCAGACCCCCAGGTGAAGCCATTCCATGTTAATTTATCCCTGTTTTACTCACCAAAAATATGGCAAGCCTACATATAGGTGATTATTTTTTTCGTGTGATGTTCAACCAATCAGGACGATCAATTTAGTTAAGTTATCTTATATAATTTCGATAATACCTGATTATACATAGAGTAGCCCTACCAATCGGAAATTTTACAATAATTTAATTTTCATAGTAACCACATCGACAGCAATATACAACAACACACAAACTAAAAGGTCGGTCAAATTTTGACGTTATTCAATAACTATTCAAAAATTAGTCGATTCGGAGATTTTTACTCAATTTACTCAATAAATAATCGTATTAAATACAATACGTACTTCAAAATAAATACGTTTATACATCTCAAACTTCCTGCATAATTACAAATCGTGTCAGTTTGATCCGACCGCGAAGCGGGAGGATTATTCTGTCAAACTGACACTCTTTGTAATTATGCAACAAGTTATCGATGTATAACCTGATTATTTTGAAGTACTTATAGTTTTACTACTGATTATCCCAAAGTGAATGCATTTCTTGAAACAAAAAGTGGTGATAGATTTATTATTTCCAAAATCATCGTTTGGAACTAACCTACAGAATAACAGCAATTGAACTATCAATATACCTAATTCTTGTACAAAATTAGTATGGAATATGATTGCAATATGTTTGATTAAAAATAACTGAAATGAGAATGTTAGATATTGTGTATTTAGTATTTAAACATCGTAAGTCTGTACTTTTTCACGCCGTGCAAAAACTTTTTTTTTTCTCTGTTCAAAAATATCCTACTCTTAACTCTTGAAAATCATCAAAAATTATTACACATATTTGACGTTAGTATTGGAAAAAATGATTTTTTATTGATAATATCATTTATCTCCGGATGAAATAAATTTTTGAATTAATTATTGTTGGTGTGTACCTACTGTGATTTGTTGTGTGTTATGTGTGGATATAGATAGGCAAACATTATTGGTTCGTGCCATTTTAATATCATATTAGGGAGATTTTCTCGTTGACGCGTTGTGGATTATACTCTCGTTGATTACTACGATTGTATAAGACAAGGGAGGCAGGAGCCTTTGTATTATCCTTCAGTGAATGATAGGGGATTAATGAGAACAGAGCATATATGATATTGAAATTTTATTCAAAAACAGAACTGATTTCGCCGTTATTTATGGTAGATTATAATGAAGCACGATGACTATATGTACTATGTATTGACCATCAAATTTCAAAGTTATATTACTGCAATTTCAAACTCTTGTTCGTCTTTAGATGCTTGACAGGAATATTAAACATAAAGATTTCGTTTCGAAATTCATTTAATTTAATCTGAAATCTCATGATCCAATCTTATTCTTTATAACTGAGATTGAATTCTCGCACATCACTTGGTGAAACATCATAAAGAATAAAGTTTAAACTTTATAATAAAACACACTTGGCTTATGTTTCACTATATAAAAATATTTAGATACTGTAGATACGAAACATACCATGTTTCGAGTTATGAACTTATTATCTAGGCTGACTACAGGAGAGTATTACATCTTATTTCATAAAACAGACAAAAGCAAAGGTGATACCTGAAAATCAATTTGTTCGTTTAAAAACAAACATACTTCCCAATAAATTATGTGCCGAATAATAACGTTAAAACAATTTGTACAAATAAAAGAAACTCGAAGTAATTCTTGGTCAATAATAAAGAAAAATCTAACATCTGAGAAAACAGTGGTGTTTACAAAATATTTTGCTACGAATGTCCTGCTTTCTATATTAGACAAACAGGAAGTAATATAAACATTCGTGTTGAAGAACATAATAAGTCAATTTTACAAAATAAAAATACCACTGGCTAAACATTGTATAAAATTTAATCATTTCCTGGATTTCAACAAAACCCAATTGTTACATTCAGGTAACAAAGGAAAGCGCCTTGGCCTTCTTGAAATTCTCAAAATAAGTTCCGCCCATCATAGTCTTGTAAACGAACAAATTGATTTTCAGGTATCACCTTTGCTTTTGTCTTTTTTATAAAATAAGATGTAATACTCTCCTGTAGTCAGTCTTGATAATGAGTTCATAACTCGAAACAAGTCGACTATTCGTTACTACTAAATACAGTATCTGAATATTTTTATATAGTGAAATATAAGCCAAGTGTTTTTTATTGTAAAGTTTATACTTTATTCTTATTCTTCATGACTACCACAACTAGGTAGTTGTTACAGAAATGTTTGAAATGTTTATTAGTTGGGAGAGTGTTTTTTGATGGTTAAATACTGTTTTAATTTTCATTTTTAGCCTAGAAAAAGAAACAAAACTGTTTCGAAACGTCAGCATTGTTGAAAAAGTCAATAGAATAAAAATATCCAAAAGTCTCAATGAGTATTTTGTTTCTGATTACACGATGAATGAAAACCAAATAACTACTTATTCTTTACTTTTTCCATCTCTGTTATCTCAGAATTTGGGTATTTGAGATATATGTGAGAATCTCACTATATGATTGAAGCTCCTTCAACTTCAAATTAATTGACTTGCAATTATGATTAAATACAGTCCTACTCCATGGTTATACACCATGCAATAAAAATTTGATAATCAGTTCTAAAAATAGCATAAAACTAATCCGTTTGATATAAAGTGACACAGGCAAGTTGATTATGCCCTCGTAGAGATGTTACAGTGTACCAAAACGCGTTATTATTAATCATTCAAATCAGTGAATATTTGATATATATATATATATATATATATATATATATATATATATATATATATATATATATATATATATATATATATATATATATATATATATATATATATATATATTTCATTTATATCGATGAGAATCGTCTCATATAAATCATTCTATTCATTAATAACTTACTGCAGATTAATATCTCCATCAGTCTTCTAGCTGGGAATTATCACTTCTCGTATCATTAATACCGCTCTTGCTGCTGCAGGTTCAAGTCGAACGTGCTTACGAAGCCTTGCAAGAAGCCTATGAATAATAAAATTTTAGATTTATTGCTATCAAATTATAAATGAAGATTGATTTAAAAAGTTATATAAAGCTAATTAAGTGTAAGTTTGTGAACAACTTCATATCTTTCGGATATATTGCTAAATTAAATTCACTATGTTTACTGACACCAGGGAAATATCATGTATTAATGCTTATAATCAAAAGCGCGTAAGGAGGAGAGCTCCATCACTGAGGTCGTATTTTCATTCAAATTCTTAATTTCCTGATTCAATTTCGAGAGACTGAAGCTTGAATACTGTCAGAAACATATGAGATTTCTACATGAAAATTCTGGCGGTGAAAGAAAACATTTAATGTTCCTCATAGCATCTCACTAACATCAATCGACTTCACGTACCAATTTCCAGACTTCTGACTGAATTTGGAGTGGCTGTATACATGCGCAATGCTCGAGAATCCGCAAAACGTTGGAAATACTCACATAAAAATTGCGGCGATGAAATAAATAAATTCAAACCTACAGAGTGTACTTCATTAGCATAAAGTCAATCCATGTATCGAATTTAGAACCGCCTAAATCAATCACCAGAAGCTGCGAAGATGAGCAAAACTTCAAAACCGACGAAAAAACATGAAATCTCTGAACTAAAATGACATGGAACATCTATTACATGTTCTATAGGTATAAAGGATGGAGTTAGAAACAAGAATCCTCCTTTCTGTATGTCCCTATCTTTAGTGACGCAAATTTTTCAAAGTGAAACTATAGTTTTCGATGCATCATAAAAGCATGGTAAGAAGGGTAGTGAAATAGAAGAAAAAAAAATTGGGAAATATTTTGGTAGCAACCATCAAATTCACCATATTCATATCATCAAGAACAAACACATGTGTGACTTCACTTAATAAACAAGATTTTCAATGTGGTTAGTTTGTTCAATTATTTGTTCATTAAGCTTATGTAGTTTGATGTAGAGTTTCAAGATATATATTATTATGTTTCTCGACAGTTGAAATATTTGTATAATTGGTTTGCACCGTGATTAAAAATGTAAAAACGATTCTGAATTTCTTCAATTGGAAAATTCCAAGATAACCCTTTACGTTGTACAATTGCTTTCAATCTATGAATGAATATCCTTCAGACTTCATCGAGTATATAATATATATATATATATATAATATATATTTATATATATATATATATATATATATATATATATATATATATATATATATATATATATATATATATATATATAAATATATATATATATATATATATATATATATATATATATATATATATATATATATATATATATATATATATATATCCTCCGAAATGGCTCGACCGATTCTCATGAAATTTTGTGTGCATATCGGGTAGGTCTGAGAATCGGCCAATATCTATTTTTCATCCCCCTAAATGTTGAGGGTGATCCACCCCTTAATTTTTATTTTTTATTTTTCAGACAAAATTTTCTGTTCTATTTTTTTATGAT
Source organism: Cynegetis impunctata (assembly GCA_030704885.1). NCBI lineage: Eukaryota > Metazoa > Arthropoda > Insecta > Coleoptera > Coccinellidae > Cynegetis > Cynegetis impunctata. Next base: position 1,334,211 of record JARQZK010003619.1, read on the forward strand.
ACAGTATTCAAAAATACATACAACTCTAAATTTTCACCCCTCTACGATCGACCCCTATTTTTTATTTGTTGAATTCCTTGAAATGGCTCGACCGATTCTCATGAAATTTTGTGTGCATATCGGTTAGGTCTGAGAATCGGACAAAATCTACTTTTCATCCCCCTGAATTTTGAGGGTCGACCGAGGGGTGGGCCACCCATTAATTTTAATTTTTATTTTTCAGACAAAATTTTCTGTTCTATTTTTTCATGATATATAAATTCAAAAATACATACAACGCTAGACCGATTCTCATGAAATTTTGTGTGCATAACGGTTAGGTATGAGAATCGGACAACATCTATTTTTTTGTTCTATTTCTTTTATGATACAGCATTCAAAAATACAAACTTAAATTTTCAACCCTATACGATCAACTCCTATTTTTTATAAAAAAAATTGAAATCTTTTTCTGGCAAGATTTTTATTTTTACTTTGTCATGACTTAGAATTAGAAAATTCATATTACTCTCGATTTCCTACCCTTCTGATATCAACCCCTATTTTCCATCGCAATTTTCATTTTTTTAATTTTATGCAAGATAACAATCGAAAATAACAAAAGTCGGTCTGAGAATAGATCGTAATATACTTTTACCCCTATAATAATATAATAAAGTGATTAGGGTGATTCACCACAAACATTTTTATAAATTTTTTGGACAAAATTTTTTATGATGTTGCATTTAAAAATACATATAACTCTAAATTTTTACCTTTCTATCAACAACACATATTTTTTCATAGCCATTTTCATAATTTAAGCAACGTTTGCCGGGTCAGATAGATTGATGGATAGAAACATAGATTACCTAGATAGATAGATAGTTAGATAGGTAGATATACTTCGGCAGATAGATGAATAGATAGAAAGATAGATGGATGAAAATAATTTATATGGCAGAACAACGTTTGCCGGGTCAGCTAGTATATATATATATATATATATATATATATATATATATATATATATATATATATATATATATATATATATATATATATATATATATATATATATATATATATATGTATGTATGTTTCGGTATCTACTGTATCAAACATGTTTTTTTGCTAAAACGATTTACTCATTATTTGCTGTAAACAATCTTCAAGTATTTTATTAAATATTTCTACTTTCAATATAGTACATCAATATATCGATTCTAAAAACTTCCAAACTACATCATAATGCTGCAATCTCAATTAAAGGTTTCAAATTATATCGAAAACACCCCGGGCATAATGGTCTCCGAATTAAGACATCAGTCACTCATTTCAGGTTGATTTTGACGTGACTACTCAATAAATGTGTCCAGTATGCATAAATTTGAATAAGAAATTCCAAGGAAGTAGCAACCAATAAAGATATATTCGAAAATGTTATGATATTATATAAATTTATGTTGAAACACCGTTATTCAAAGGAAAACATGAACATTTGTATTATTAGAAATCGTTTGAAGGACAATTAAATGCCGATTGTAAAATACGTGAAAAATTCGAAAATATACTGGTGCCAATCACCTGAACGATAATGATACGAGATTTCCTTGACACTAGTAGGTATGTGTTTTGAAGAAATTTATTGTTTCCTAAGGTAATAAATAGGTATATCATGGAAATTCAATCGTTTATTTAAATAAGTCATATCAATTCTGCTTATTTGAATTTTACCTTAGAAAAAGGTCAGTTTTTCAGTTCTCGTTGGATCAATTTCTCAAAACGCAATAGTTATTTTTGTACCAAGTGCGTTATATATATATATATATATATATATATATATATATATATATATATATATATATATATATATATATATATATCCTCACGCCCGATGGGCGTTAGGATCTAGTAACGCACGTGGTGCATACAAGATTTTATTTTTCACGAAATAATTATTTTATTATAATGAAAAATCGATTTCAAAATCGGTTCATTGCTCCTATACTTTCCATTTTCCTTCGCATAGTAGGTATTTGTTGATATTTTGACGTTTCTGAATATTTTTGTCTTCTGCTGCGAATAATTTATTGCCGGAGAAATCCTTTTCGTATACGACAAGGATTATGAAGTATTTAATCAGTGAAAGTTGCTTCATTTCTCCTCGTATCATTAGCGGGTGTTATGATCCATAATGCCCGCTCGTAACGCCCTAGGGCATAATGCGTGTATTTATAGCAACCATGTGTAAGGTAGAATCAAGAAATAATATACAAGTGAAAAATAAATTGAAACGCTTCATACATTCACATAATTTGTTTTTTATAAAGAAACTAAGTGTATCGATACCTTATTAAGTAATCTGATATCTCATTATTCAAAAAATATTCCCATATAAGTTGGAGCAGCCCCTCTTTCATCAATTTTATGAAATTCATATCATATTCATGACATTAAATTTATTTCTTGTGGAAAACGTCTGATCGAATCCAACATGACAGCGATAGATTTCAGTGTACCTACTATATTTGAAAAAATTGTCGTGTAACTTTTTTGAGGTAGCATTTGATTTAATTGATCCTTGTAAAAAAGCAAAATTCAACATTGACGATGAATCAAGATAATCAATTTTCTTTTTCAATTCAAGAAGTATTCAATACTTATATTTCACCCTGTTAAAATAAATCATTAAAAAAATTAATATATCCAAAATGCTTACCACTATAAGTCAATGTGATGCGGCTGAAAAGATGTATACAGGTTGGATACCTGCAAAAAAGTATGTCGTTTCTTCGTAAAAATTGCTGCTCTCAGAAATTGCTGTAGAGATGTGCAATGCTCGAAAATCTCCTAAAACGCTTGAAATTTCAAAAAGAAAAATTCGAGCCTGCACTTCCCTTACATTCACTTCAAATTATTTCAATCCTCTAACTCAATCAGCAGAAGTTGTTGAGTTGCGCACCTACTCAAAAACCACGAAATAACATGAAATTTTTGCATTAGAATGGCGGCGGTCAAGGAAAATTGTTGAAACCACCAAAAGGTTCTTTAACATCAGGCTTCGTAACGTCAACTCAATCTGGAAAAATAAAAATGGCGGCGATGAGACAGTAAAATTATACCGCCAAAAAGCATTTCTCAGTATCATGTACAAATTTACAACCCTTCTAACTCAATTTGGAGAGTTTTTTAGTTTTCTGCGCCCTCCAAAAAGCCGTCGGAGGGTGAATTTCGGATATGTTTTCTTCATAACTTATTTTACATCAGACACCGAAAGAATTTCAAATCTACAACAGATATAAAAACCATCTTCCTCCTCCCTTTCCAATTAAAGCTAATATTATCGGGAAAAATACTACTCAAAATCGGACAATCTCGAATATTCAGTTTCATTTTCTTTCATGAAATCAGCGACTCGATTGACGTCGACTGCACTACAGTCATTGAAGCTTTTTAGGTCAGACATTTTTTACTATGAACCGATTTACATGAAATTTTGGAATTAAGCTTATCTTACCCTTAACTTCAAAAGTGATACTGACCCGAACTCCGTTTTCACCCTGGGGGTGGTTGCCGCCCCTTTTCGGTGGTGGAATTTTTTTTCTTTCTAAATAACCTCGGATATCGATAGAAGACCTAATTATAAGCAAAAAATATTTCATAAAGTTTTTTCAGAAAATCAATACTTTTTAAGTTATTGGCAATTGAACATTTTTCCACGATTTTCAACGGTTTTTTGCAAATATCTCCAAAAATATGCATTTTAACAATAATATTATAATGAACAAAATTTTGCAGGTAAAAAATTGAATAAATAGGTTTTGTATAGAGTGTTCTAAGTAAAATATTAATCGAGATATTAAAGATCAAAGCCGTTTTTTTTTTTTTTTTTTTTTTTTTTTTTTTAAAGAGGTGGGACGTGTGCCCTCTCACACGCGCCCGACCTCCGTACAATTTTGGCTTCGTCAACTTGAACATTTAGCCATCAATTTACTATAATGAGGGGAACCACTCAAATCCGGACGCATACAAACACCCAGGAACACGGTGGGAATCGAACCCACCAACTCCGTCAACGAAGACGGCATAGCGTTACTTATAACGCTCAGCCACGGAGCCTCCGTTTTTTATTTTGTCTGAAATTTAATCGATGTATTCAATGCCATCTAGCGGAGAGCGAATAAATTTTATACATTCTAATGAAAAAGGATTTTATAGTGCTTGAAATAAGCTTTAAAATGAGCACTGTTGAAAGTCTTTTGCACGTAAAATGAGTGAGCTGTAATGAAAAAGAGAGGAACATCTAATATATTTTTTTTTAATCAAGGGGTTTCATAAGTGCCATTTCCACCGAAATAAAAATTAATCGTATTCCGTCTAGAATTAATTTTAATATAATAAGTTTGATGGATTTTAGCAGTTTGTCTGCTTTTAAACACATATTTTTCGAAAAAATAACGATTTTAAGAAAAAAAAATTTCGAATTTTTAAAAAACCACCTTCTTTTCATAATATCTCAAAAATAATGAAAGGAACGTAAAAAAGTGTAATAACAAAAAATTTTGGTTTTTTTTTGACAATAATTTTGTTTTTTTTTTCTGTCACACGAAAATTGACGGAGATATGATTGTTTAAAGAGCGCGCGGTAGCGCAATCACAGTCTCTCTCGAGCCTTTTGACCCTTCACCGTTTCAAAATAAAAAGTTTTTCACTACATATCGTAATGAAAAAAGTTATAGCTCTTTTGATTACCTTTGAAATGGTTCTTTATGAGTTGTGATAGCTTCAAAATTGAAGGAATTATGGCCCAAAAACTAATCGTATTTTTTTCTACTTAGTAAACTAAACATTAGTAAACTGAAATTTTCGAATTTGCAATTGCCAATAACTAAATACTAAATACCAATAACAAAACTAAAGTATTGAGTTTTTGAAAAAACTTTATAAAACATTTTTTGCTTAAAATTAGGTCTTCCATCGATAACCGACGTTATTTTGAAAAAAATATTTTCAACCATCGAAAAGGTGAAAACGGAGTTCGGGGCCATATCATTTTTAAAGTTAAGGGTAAGATAAGCCTTATTCCAAAATTTCATGTAAATCGATTTATAGTAAAAAATTTCGGAGGTAAAAACCTATTTTACGCTTCAATGACTGCACTTATGATATTCGAGCCAGTTATAGATACAACCCATTTCTAAATGAATTTCTCAGACATAACGATCACTACAAATCTCGAATGACCTTTACCTTTGGACAACATACTTATTGCGGAGACCCCATTTCGACAAATGCAATCAACTACGTTATTGTCCGCCCCAAACCGTTATAGGTACCCCGGTTGCGCCATAAAGCATTCAACGAAACGAGTGATATACGAAGAGGCAATTAGTTATCGATACTTCGAAAAGTTCACTGTCGTAGTAATTCGAACCCTGAACCATTTTGCATTCGTTATTCACTGAAGTGAGGCAATGTGTCAGTCCTCTACGTTCGCATGCGAAGTAAACAAATAGGTCTGTATTACAGTCGAACTTTGGGTTGAATTTCTTAAGATTGTTGTAGGATTAACATGAGACAATTCTAAAAAATCGCTTCAAAACAACAAAAATAACTTCCAATTAAAGAAACTGTACGAAGTTCATCTTCGTTGATCCTTATAATAATGCTAAACAAAACACTCACACTGTTTCAAGTAACACAAGCTTTTCTTCATAACAATTCAATCAAATCTTTCCAAAACGACAACAAAAAATGTACGATATTTTTAATGCCCATCTTAGTGACCTTCCTTCAATACTATAAGTTTAATATTTAAGTTATCATATATTTTTTGTTGTTGTTTTGGAAAAACTTCATTGAAATGTAATGAAAAGAAGCTTCTGCTACTTGAAACCGTATGAGTGTTAAGTTGAGCATTATATAATATTGAAGAAAGGTCAACGAAGATGGACATCATATAGTTTTTTTCATTGAAAGTTATTTTTGTTCTTTTAAAGAGATTTTTTCAAATGGACTCAAGTTAATCCGCCGAAATATTTTCAAGCCATACAATCAAAAATCGAATATATTTTGTTCATTATGGTATATTAGTATATTTTACATAGAAAATAATCAATAACATCAAAATCATACAAACCTGATCACCAGAAACCAAAAAGTTAAAAAATGTAGTTATACAAATTGTTGTTGCATTTGTTGAGTTGGCTCTGTTATTTTCTGAGCAATAATATAAGTCACATTCAACTTTCTACATCGTTTCCTGGTAATGTTTACTTATTTTTGAAGTATTCCTCAATTTATTTCTTGAATATTTTCGGGAGGGGTTTCATAAACAGTTATTTTCAAATATCTCCACAGAAAAACTCAAGTCGCTTAGTTTAGGACAGTGATCTCTTCGCACTATTGAGGAAGAGATCAAATGCGAGACATAAAATGAAATAGAAAGCCCAAAATCCTTGAGAACCAACTCAACAGGGAAACTATTACCTACACCCACACTCCATCCAAGAAAGTTGAACTTGTCCAACATGAAATGGACAAATCAAACCTAACCTGGCATGTTATCCATCAAAAAGATTTTCAACCCAATCAAGGACGACAAAAGAGGCCTAAGTTGCTATTAGCAACGACTTAAACATAAAATGGGAAGAAAGAGAAAGTCATTCCTACTCTGTTGACGTCTGTGGACCACTAAGACGAAAAGATAACCTCGTAGGGATCACTCATATCGTCGATTTAATGAAAATAATGGAATATCCTCCTGGCAAAAAGGAGTCCATGAATTGTTTTCGGAACGTTCTTGGAAATTAGAATGCTGAATTGTGTATTTTTAGGCGCTTTCGTAGAACATTTAATAGTTGAAACTTTTTCAAATGATAATTGAACCTCACAATGAATTTTAACTTATTAATCCCTTCAGGTTCTTTCAATTTTTAGAATTTGTCCTAATTTCGATCTGTACATATATTCTGGTGGATTCCCCTGCGGACCACCCTCGACACTATGCGTACCACCTGTGGTCCAGCGACCATCTGTTAGGAACCAATGCTTTAGCACCATGTTTCCTGCTCATCAAGTTTTCAAGTCCCCTGGTCTTCCCCAATAAAAAGTGGTTTTTTCCGTCATAAAAAAGGGACCAATAATTACTATATTTAATTATTCAGAATAATTCGTGTTTTTATGGTTAGCATGCATTTTTATTTGCTTCCATTTGCCTCATGATGTATCATTACACAGTGGTTGCGATTTTGAGGGTTAGGGTTACTAAAAAGGTGAAACTTGAAAATATTCTCTTGAAATAAAGCTGTAGGTACGTGTGTTCGTTCAAGTTATTTGAACCATGTAGTTTTGAAATGAATATAAATACTGTTAAATATATAAATATGTTGGATTGATTGGGCCGATACTTGGTGTAAATTAATAAACATATTAAAACAATGGTTAAAAATAACAATTTACACATTTGTTATAAGAAATAACGCATGACGCACGTTTCGGTGGGCATCTGAAGAAGGTGAAGTTCCACCGAAACGTGCGTCATGCGTTATTTCTTATAACGAATGTGTAAATTGTTATTTTTAACCATTGTTTTAATATATAAATATGTATATATATATATATATATATATATAATATATATATATATATATATATATTATATATATATATATATATATATATATATATATATATATATTTATTATATATATATATATTATATATATATTTATATAATATTATATATATAAATATAGATATATATATATATATATATATATGATATATATATATATATATATATATATATTATATATATATATATATATATATATATATATATATATATGTATATATATATATATAATATATATATATATATATATATATATATATATATATATATATTTCCAAATTTCATAGATTCTAAACCGTATCGGCAAATCTGTGAGGTATCTCTCAAGCTGAGTCGAATACTTTACATAATATTTGTACGTCTGAAAATAAAGGTGGTGCCATTTGTCCACGACAAAGTAGTTTATGGCGTAGTAAGTAGTACGAATAAATCTCATTCTTTTTGCGAATGTACCTGCTGACATCGAACGCGTTTTCAACACCGGTGTGGCACTGAAATGTTGATTAGCCACTCTGAGTGCTGAACTGTAACAATGTAGTGACTTTCTGCATCTTCAAAGAAATTGGATCCTGTCAAGTTTATTAATAGACCTGCTTTTTAGTTACTTGTTTCTTCGCCTAATGGTTTCAGAGAAGTTCCCGGATGAACTTGTTATTGGAAAATATTTTACGAATGCACGTGTACAGAAGAGGTACTACAGATTGCTCATCGAACGTTCTTTTCAGAGCTGAAGTCTGAACCTTCGGAAAATATAATCCTTCTACTTTTCATTTTCATAGTCTTACCATTTTAGGAATATAGTTTACTAATTTTTAGACATTTTTTCCCCGAAAATAATAGACTATTGCAGCGTATCGAAAATCAACAGTCAGGTACAGGAGTAGTTTTTTCATCCGTTTTAGACCTCCTGAAACACTTTTTTCGAAATTTTTTGAAATAAATATTGTATAAATATATTTTCTTTACATAATGACATCTGCGTTAGCCATCAAACCAAATGAGCTGAAATTTGGTTAAATTTTTTCAGCCGACGCCATTTTTACGTCGATATTCCTTGTTTTTCGTGGTTTTTGAAACTTTGCCAAACTCAGTAGCTTCTGCAGATTCAGTTAAAAGATTGAAATTTGGTACGTGGATTGAGTTCATGTCGAAATACGATCCTTTTTGAGTATCAAGTCTTCCTCAACCGCGTTGCACCTCGCGGAGGTTAGTATTCCATTGGAATAGCATCTCGACCTGCTTCGGTATCGCACGATGTACTTCGGGAATATTTTTTTTTTCGAATAAAATAAATTATTCTCTAATTTTTATTAGGGTTTGCTATTGAAGCGTGGTTTTTAAAACCACGATAACCAATTTATTCCGCTCGAATCGATTAGGCACAGAGCTCTTATTCGTGTTTTTGAAAATTTTATTTACCAATTGATTATTGAACAGAAGATAATTTTCTGAAGTTTCATTTCATTCAGAATCGATTGATGGATATGCTAAATTTATTGATATCTCAATATGGCAATAACGTGGGAGAATTTGAAATAATGCACTAAAGATCGGTATAGCGTATACATTATCAACATTAGAAAGGACCATGAGAACTGTTCCTCGCAAATTACTTATTATTTAACAATCAACAAGCAGTATACTATGTATTACATTTTATTCATAAGAAATGTAGTAAATATCATTGTGAATACTGATCTTCCAATTTTAACGAGAAGTTCATTGTTTACGAAAATAGGAACTCACAATATTGCCACATTTGATGGTCCGACCTTGAACGTTCCAGAGAGTCGATTTTCCTGTATCGCACTTTTTTTCATTGTCTTGGACGAAATGTACTGGGATAATTGACACTGTATCATGAAGTATTTAATTATATCGTTATGTCTTTTATATGGAAGGAAATTGGTGATCTTGCTTATAAGGTCACTTGAAACGACCATATGGTCCAAAAATTCACTTGTATTATTCCTTTTGAGGAAAATTTTTATAAAGGTTGTGCATTTTCTCAAGACGCATCCCTCATATATTGGCCATACCATCCCGCTGTAAGTAATTTTCACCTAAAATGGCCCCATCTTAGTGAAATGGACCATCTAGGTCGAATTTCTGTCATATACAAAACTATTATTGAGAGAGTAAAAGAGATTGTGGTTGAGATAAATGAGTCAATTCGTCAATAATGTTTTAAGGGGTGCAACTTCAATAAGGGGTTCGTAACTTGAACCATAGCTTCATGGGTTCATATGAAATAGTGATTGAATGCCAAGAATGATACAATTCATCCGGATATAATTTAGAATTCCGGTAAACATCAAGATGACATCCGGATGTATCTTTAAGTTGTACAGAAAGAAAACAACTAATAGGAGAGAAAAATTGGAAAAAAAATGTTAACCTTCATTTCATATTCAAAATGCCTTTCGATTCGATTATTCGTTTGATAAAGTACTATTCTATATGCATAGCTCCCTAAAGCATCTATTTGAGAGTTTAAAATTGATCCCGATTCACAGGAACAATAACTAATGATAATTAGAAATTGTTTCTCAGATTTGACTGGAATCTCTCCAATTATTTCCTTCAAATATGTCCTTATGTGACTCTTACAATTAGTTTCTTTAACACTTCAATCATTGTTATTTCCTAGAAGGAATGTGAAACATGTGAATATAAACTGTCAAAGTCTTCAATACCTTAACATAGAAAATTTTCAGATTCGAAAGTTTAGGCATGGTTATATTTCATTCTGCATACCCATTTGTGAGATATCAATATCTAACATATAATGAGACATAATAGCTTCAACATAATCTCTAAATCAAAAATGTAATCGGCGCAATCTAATGTCTTGTATGGTAGGTATCTCAGATGTCCAGTGACTCGTGTACTGCTATTATGTGATTGAGTTTCCAGCGAGTAGATCAAATTGAATTCCAGATCTGAATTAGATTGCAAGGCGTTACGAGTAAATTATATCATAGCTCGCATGCCTTCACGTCAGTCTTGTGTGTTCTGTCACTGCCTACTTTGACAACGGGCCTTCATATGCGTCACAAATTGTTGCCACTTCAATCTACTAGGTACCGGTTTCATTAAGTAATTTGAAGTTTTAGTTGATATAGATATGAGTATATGCAGCATCTTTCAAAAGTTTTGATTTTTCTTATTCACATTGCATAGTTGGTATTTCTTAATTTTTAGTCATATTTCCCCCTAAATAATTGACTATTGCAGCGTAGCGAAACTCAACAGTCAGGTGCGGGATTGCTTTTTCATCCCTTTAAGACCTTCTAGGCAACGATTTTCGTCCTTTTTCTTCGGAACTTTGATATATATTCATAATTTCTTTTATTTAGTTTCCTGGTACAAATTGGCATCTCCAGTCACTCCATCGAACCAAATGAACTGAAATTTGGTATCTGGGGTTGTCTTCGAAGCAGTACGAACTATCAATTTTTTTTCTTAATTTCTCCTATCGTCAACATTTTTACGTAGACATTAGGTACCTGTTGTTTCGTGGGTTTTCAAAAATTTGCTCAACTCCACAGATTGAGTTAAAACGTTCAAATTTTGTACGTAGATTGAGTTAATGTTGTTTCTTTATGGGTTTCAGCTCATTCCCTGAAGCGCGCTGCATTTCGAGGAAACTTTTCCGTTCGAATCGCATCTCGATCTTCTTCGCTATCAGTACGCAATGCACTTCTAGAATTTTTATTTATTTCGATTAATCAAGTTATTTGCTGATTTTTCTTACGGTAAGTGATTAAAGCGTTGTTCTTCATTCATTCTGTTGGAATCGTATCTCGACGCGGTGCATTTCAGCGAAAAATACGAACATTGTGACGGAGCTCTGCTGCTCACGCTTTTTTTCAATTTTTGAAAAACGCATAATGCACACATGTTGAGCCCACTAACTCATTAATATTGATCTTCAAACACTGGATATACGATCAATCATTTCGTTCAAAATGTGAATTAAAATGTGAGCTAAATATTCATCGGAAATTCTGTAATATAGAGAGAGAGAGAGAGATTTATTCAATCTTGTAACCAATACAGGTGTTGATCTTGTCCAAACACATTTCATTTACAAAAGAAAAAAAACAAATGACCTTAAAAATAGAAAAATAAACACTACAGTTCTTTAAAATTTCTTTCATCAAGGAACTCGTTTAAACTATAATAACATTTTTTTACAAGAAAATTTTTAAGACTACTTTTCTGTACACCGAAAGATCGATTTTTAAATGTTTCGGGTAAATTATTCCAAACCGACAACAAACTATATGTGACATTCTTCTGCAAGTATGTGAAGTTTGGCTTATCCTCAATTAAACATTTCTTCCCTCTGGTGTTATAGGGATGTTTCATATTCTCGAACTCAGAAAGATTATTAATGACAAACATTACAGACTCATATATATATACAAACAAAAAATGGTTAATATACTAAAGTTTTTAAATATAGTTCTACAGGTTTCAGTTTGTTTCATTTCGAAAATTACTCTCAAGCTTTTTTTTTTGTAGTACCAAAATTCTTTCAACTATTGGCGATCTTGCCCAGAAGATAATCCCATATCTTATTCTTGAATTAACATAAGCTGATAGGTAGATAATGCAGCGTCCACTCCTACTGTATCTCGGATGACCCTTAAACTATAGCAATGTCTTGCTATATTTGGAGCAAGTTTTTCAATTTGACTCTTCCAGTTTAGTTTTTGATCCATAGTTAATCCTAAGAATGATAGACTTGATGCTGTTTTGATGTTAATATCTTGGTGTTTTAGTATCAGCTCATCCGTTCCTTCACCTCTGAACAGTAGGAGTTTAGTTTTGTTTGTATTGAGCATTAGGTTGTTTTCAATAAACCATTTATTCATGTTATTCATGTTTTTCATATCATTTTCAAGACTAATTCTACACTCATTTACATTATCAGCTTCAGCAATTATAGTTGTATCATCTGCAAACATAACAGCCTCATTGTCAATGCACTGTACAGAATCATTTGCATAAATTATATAGAGCAAATTATAGATGAGGCAATATTGTTCTAATAATTATTTTTTTATCAGCAGCACTCTGTATACTGTGAATTATTCTTAATATTCTGGAATGATATCGTATTCTATTTCCATATAATGATATGAGGAAATGGATGATCTATAGTCGTCCCAATTATCGCCAATTTCAGATATTATACAATAACTATGGGCTTCTATCATACTTGATGATCGACGTAATCACTATTGTGTATTATTATAGCCTGTAATACTTGAAACGTATTTCATGTATGTGTTTTATTCCTAACGGTATACTACACATAGATAAAAAAAACATTTCTTCTTCAAATGCGGATATTCCTTCAGAAGGACGGAAATCGTTCGGACTTGGCGAGAAAAACAATTTTATTTTTTATGATCATTTATTTGAATAAAACTTAAACTATTAACAAAAATGAAGGACACCCTACTGCGTAGCACAAGGAATGATAAAACCCCTCGGCGCATGTGCATGTCGTCAATATTTTTTGAATGTATTATTTAAATTAAATAACAATGAAAGTCGATTTTACGAATGAAATGAAAAAAAATTGCAATAAATGTAATAATGAGTCGATATTACGAATAAAATCCGTGAAAATTTAGCAAAAAAATTAATTGATTGACTGTCGAATTTGAATATCCTATTCCGGCTCATTTTGCTGCAAATTATGAATCAAATTGATAAGATGGGAAGCAGACACAGACGCAGAATCAAGCTGAAGCTATCAACGTCGCTTGGTTACCGTGGCACACAGAGCACTTCGACGCATGTTTTGTAGGACTTCGTACCTACATATCGACCTTGGCGCATGCGCATGTCGTAATGCCTATCTAAAAAACGCTATAATTTTTTATTCTTCGTTGGGAAAAATTGGGAACAAAACTTCTCTTATGAAATCATATATATTTTATCGATATCCGTTGGAATTTTTAAAATCGGTCCAGACCCCAACTTTTTGTAGAGAGACTTTAGCTTCGCCTCGGGTTAAAAACGCTATATTTTGTTATTCTTCGTTGGGAAAAATTGGGAATTTGAATTCCCTAATGAAATCATATGTGTTTTATCGATATCCTTTGGAATTTTCAAAATCGGGCCAGATCCCAACTTTTTGTCGTGAGACTATAACCCCTTTAGCTTCGCCTCGGGGTAATAATTTGATAGGTACCTAACTGTTCTGTAGTTGAAAATTTTGTTCGAACTGTTCTCCCCTGTTTTTAATGGACGCCCGACACTTCTTTCTTACTTCAACTGTTACGGTAGCTTATTATTTATTGAACAGAAATATTTTTCTTTTTTGTTCGAACAAAGTGTCATTTTATGATAGTTTATTCGAACAAAAATTGAAGTGCTAACAATAATTTAGTACCTCATTGATCTTTGGTTACACATTTTGTTCGATTGGACGCCCGACGGCTTTCTTAGTTCAATAGCTAGTTATGTATTGAAGCAGAATTATTTTTCTTTTTCGTTCGAACAAAATGTGTATTAGTGATCGTTCAATTAAACAAAAGTTAAACTACACACAAAACATTAACTGCTTCTCTGGTTACACATTTTGTTCGAAGAAAAAAATATATTTTTGATTCAACAAATAACTAGCTACCGTAACAGTTGAACTAAGAAAGAATTGTTGAGAGTCCATGAGGAACAGGGGAGAAAAGTTCGAACAAAATTTGTAACTAGAGATCAGTTAGGTATTAAATTATTGTTAGTAGTGAAACTTTTGTTAAACAAACGATCATGAAAATGAAATTGTTTTTCTCACCAACTCAGAACAATAAAATTTTCATGAAAATAAAATTGTTTTTCTCACCGAGTCCGTAATTTAAAGCAGTAATTTTTTTCATTCATTTGTAGCATACCATTAGAATGGTCATAAAGTAAAGAATATTTCTAAATAAAAACATAAATATTGTGGAATGACAATCTTCGTATGTCCCTTTAGTACTGTCAATTGGAATAAAAACTGTTGACTATTTGAACAAGCATACAATACAGAATATTTTGAAAAATTTGACAGGCATTAATTAAAAACTAACTAGGGTTTAAAGGTAGGATTTTGGGTAATTTGAGAAAAAAATTACATCTCCTTAACCGTTAGTCTTAGAACCCAGGATCCAAGGGTGGAATATATATATATATATATATATATATATATATATATTATGTTCACCGGTTCGAAGAGAATTGTGTTTTATTAAACCATACACAAGGACTTCGATTGAATTTCGTTATAAATTATGTTATATTACTGATGCCTGTTTTCACCATGTTTTCTATTAATATGTATTGACTACTAGTCTTGTAATCTGTTTTTGGCATACAATAAATTTATTATAATTATATATATATATATATATATATATATATATATATATATATATATATATATATATATATATATATATATATATATATATATATATATATATATATATATATATATATATATATATATATATATATATATATATATATATGTATATATATATATATATATATATATATATATATATATATATATGTATATAGATATATATATATATATATATATATATATATAGTTGATTAATTTTTTGCCAACATCCTAAGAAATGTTCTTTCTGATATTTTTAGACACTTTCGTTATTCACTGATGTATATAATATGCGTTCTGCTTCCCTCCCGAACGCACGAGTCCCTTGTGCGTGATCGTTCTTCATATCCGGCTTTTTTTCTGTTAAATCATCGAATTTTCGTCAAAGACTGGCATTTAGTTGGGCGTTTCTCATTTTCTTCCATAAAGCACGTTTCCAACCAGTAATCAATAATGATTTTCTCCTTCGAAAACTTGGGTTGTTGATATAAATAGTAAACTCAGTATTATTATCAACGTACATTTAATTAATAACTGAAATCGATAAATGTATTAGTCATATTTAAATATTATTATCGTATTGTGTCAGTTATATGTTATATATAAAGTCTTGACTCAGTGTATGACTTTTGATAATGGTCTAGTAACCCGAAACAATTGTAAATTTTTTTTACTATGTATTGATAAGTGTTCAAATTGAGAATACATATATACTTATATATTTATATATATATATATATATATATATATATATATATATATATATATATATATATATATATATATATATATATATATATAAGGGGCGGCTAGTCAAAGGAGGCTAAGCCTCCTCAATAATATTCCGTGTATCACTAATATATTATATTGAATAGTCAGCATTCAGCATATTCATATTAATCAAAATCATATTATTTTATGCACCTACCTTCCTTTCAACCTACATTATATAATATAATTTATTAATTAAGATAGAAGGTATTTACATTTACTGCATTTCATTCATTTCAAGATTTGTGGCAACGCTGCGGAGGCTTCGAAAGGTATATTCTCAACGTTCATTATGCCTGCCACAGAAAAGCAAACAACGGTGCAAATACTCCGAATGAATACTTCATTGCAATAGAAAAGCAAAACACATGTAAATGGCAACACCGATAGGAACCCAGTCTCATACAATGTCGACCAATCACAACTATAGAATTTCGCGTGACATCGAGTGAATTCGTTGGAAAGCATTAATTGAATCGTAGTGTGATCGTAGTTACTAATGGCCGTACAGCAGCGTGTTTACTTATATTGCTCGCGTTGTTTTAAAATGAGTTTGGTTACTGAAGTTAATTTCAAAAATTTCAATGGTGACTTAGTGGAATATTTGTTATCCCATAACTTTAGTGCACTAAGTTATGAGGATAAAGTTTTGATAAAAACATTGCGACCTACCCCTGAATTAAACAATTTGGTGGAGGCCTCGGTAGACCAGCGGTAAGGTGAAACGCCTTATACCGTTTGTAAACCGAGGATTGTGGGTTCGAGTCCCACCTCGCTCTTGGGTGTTGTATATGTCCGGAATTTAGTGGTTATTTATGATGAAAAATGTTGGGTAATGTACATAGTTTACAAGCCCATTGGCCGTTCGGAACCGGCGTTAAACTGTAGGTCCCTCGAGTTAAAAAAAAAAAAAACAATTTGGTGCAGCGTAACAGACAACAAAACCGCGGTTTTAATACAAGGAATTATGAGAGACATCCTTGCCTAACCGAATCACAGGTAAAAAATAAATTATTTTGTTGGCAGTGTTTACTTTTTACTAGTGCAAATGTCTCTGTTTGGGGTCGCTTAGGATTTGAGGATTTAATTCTACACCTAGTTGAAAGCGAGGAATTTTTCACCGATAAAGTAACTTTAAATACAGCACGCGGATTAATATCTTACTTACAAGATAAGAATTTATATATTTTTTAAACATTTTTAAATTAATTTTTGAACAAACAGAAATAGTTTTTCAAATCTTACAGCACAAGTTTTCAGATGTAATTTACTCACGAAATCGGCTCAAGTTTCTTTTGGAAAAAATTTCAGAATTTCGTGCAGAAGTTTATTTTAAAAACTATTTTCTGTATTTCAAACTACTGATGATACGACTCAATTTAGCCCAAAACGAAAGAAATTCAGTTACGCAGATATGGAGCTTCACTATAAGCAAATATTTTATGAAATTTTGGATACTATTAGGGGTCAAATAGAAATAAGGTTCTCTGATTTGAAAGAACTGCATTTCTTCGACTTACTCAATAAAAATTTGTTAACCGGATTTTCGGCTAATTTTCCAGATAACCTTTTGGAAAATTTATGTCAAAAATTCACTTTTTTTGATAAGGTGGCCATAAAAAGTGAACTGTGTGTTGTTTATAATGACAATGAAATTTTGGGGCAAAATGAAAATCATGTGAGGACTATTAAATACCTTTTTGATAATGATTTGAATGAAGATTTACCCCAAGTTTATAAACTCTTATGTCTAATTGTTTCTATCCCGGTGACATCGGCTTCCGTAGAGCGCTCGTTTTCCACTCTTAAGAGAATAAAAACTAACTTAGGAAATTCAATGAGCCAGGATCGTTTGAAAAATATTAGTTTGTTGTCTATTGAAAAGGAATTGGTAAAACTTTTGGCGAAAGACAAAAAATTTTATGAGGATATTATAGATCATTTTGCTAACGTTAAAGATCGCAGAATCCCGCTAATCTTCAAAAATATATAATAACTTTTTATTCGCTTATTGGTTAATTGGCTGAGAAGAGTTTTTGTGAATATTGTAAATAGGAGTTGTAGGTCTCAAGGTAGACACTCGAAAGTGAAAACAAATTAATAGCTTAGGGTGCTTGTTTTACTTTGATTTTCTTTAAATTATAAGGTGGTTGACCTTGAAATCGTAACAATTTTTGCCTATGGTGTATTTTTTAACACCTCTTGTAGCCTCCTTAAACCAAAACCCCACGAGCCGCCACTGATATTATATATATATATATATATATATATATATATATATATATATATATATATATATATATATATATATATATATATATATATATATATATATATATATATATATATATATATATATATATATATATATATATATATATATATAATGAACAAAACTAAATTTGGATTTACTAAGTTTATTATCACAAAATATTTTAAAAATATAAAACTGCGATTGCAATTTCGGTCACTAGACCATCATCGGGCAGATTGAGTTAAGAACTTCTTAACTCAATCTGCCCGATGATGGTCTAGTGACCGAAATTGCAATCGCAGTTTTATATTTTTTTTTATATTTTTTAAAATATTTTGTGATAATAATCTTAGTAAATGCAATTTTAGTTTCTGTTTATCATGTTAAATTATCACGTAGTAACGACGGATTCCATCAACTATTTATATATATATATATATATATATATATATATATATATATATATATATATATATATATATATATATATATATATATATATATATATATATATATATATATATATATATATATATATATATATATATATATTTTTATATATATATATTTTTATATATATATATAATATATATATATATATATATTATATATATATATATATATATATATATATATATATATATATATATAAAGCTAGGAGAAAACTCGTTGGGTACGCAGCATGCAGGAAATATACTCTTATAACACTTTTTACAATATTTCGACAATATTGTAAAAAGTGTTATAAGAGTATACTTTCTTCATGCTGTGTACACAACGTGTTTTCTCCTAGCTTTATCCTGACTGGTCAGCAAAGACTTCCTCTTTCATAAAATATATATATATATATATAAATAAATATATATATATATATATATATATATATATATATATATATATATATATATATATATATATATATATATATATATATATATATATATATATATATATAGATTATATGTATATATATATATATATATATTATTTTTCTCAATTTCGTGAAAAAGTTAATGATGTTAGAGGAACAATAAAACCTGTGAACTCAAAAAAAAGTTTTAATTGTTTATTTTTCGTTAGGAAATAGATGCCTCTAAATCAGTAATTTTTGATAAAAGTAATATTTCAATCGGAAGATTTTTTTAAGTACGAAATATAAGATTCCCTCAGTCAACATTCATTTTTTCTTCTTAGATTTGTGCAGCTCAAAGTGTTCTAGTCATAGATAAAAAGATCCGGTTGACATCCGTTTGTGTTCTACCGTTCTCGTCATTTAATCACGTAAGCATAGATATCCATGAAGCTATGGTTCAAGTAACACACCCCTTTATATAGTTGCCCATCCCTTGGTTTAGTGCATTGCCTTTTGACATTACAGATGATGAAGTGACTCGCCATTTCTCTCGTGCACAATCTCTCTTACTTTCTCAAAATTCGACCAAAATATCCTAATGACGAAGATGGTGCTACTTTAGATGACATAACTCATAGCGTGATTATAGAGCAATATTTGAGGAAATTATAAGTTCCAAGTCTCTGGATTGAATACTGATAAAATGCGAAGCATTTTACCGAAAAGTGTCCAAACATTAATGATTTTAGACCCTATGGCCGACCCAAGTGATTTGCCGCAAGTACAGTAAGGTATGTCCGTCTAGACAATCTAGAGGCTATATCCGATCTAAGATACCAAAAACTCCATAATATGGTGTCATTGTTTCGTCGAAGACGAAGAAAATTATGAGACATAGGAAAAGGAAGGAAACACACGTGTTTCATTCCTCCCTGAAGTATGTGTCAGGGAGGCTGGCAGCTTGAGTTTGGGATTAACTCCTTCAGCTAGATCAGAGGATACACTTGTATGTACAAGTGCATTAAGGATAGGTGAGACGGGATATTTATGGAACATAGGAAGTGTGGGTAGGGTTCAGAGGATTAATACTAGCCCCAGGCCCTGCATTAGCCTTGTAAATTTGCAAGCAGTAACTTACATTACCATGAGGAAACCTCTGAAAAAAACTCATGGCAGGCCAGTCGGCCCCGGGGTACCTGACGTACTCGACTAACTAGCTTGGTATGAGACACAGAAAAATGTACCCTTTAAAAGGTGCTTCTACCCCAGGGAAAGGGTCGAACCACCAGTGTGGTCATTAGGAAGGTTTTCTCAAGCAGGGCCAAGTCACAAGTCTATGGGTTTTATACTGATGAAATGAGAAGCATTTTACCGAAAATTGGCTAATAATGCAAGTTTTTATAGCAAACCGCCGACCTGAGTAACCTGCCGACGGAGCGCATCATTTCAATGTATGTCCATCTAGAGTGATAATCTAAAGGCTATACCCAATATAAAATACCAAAAACTTCATGGCAAGATGTTTTTTTTTCTGGTGCATTTCGTCCAAGACAGAAAGATTTACCCTTGAGAGGGTTCTTCAGCACAGAGAAGTGTCGAACCACCAAGTGTGGTCATTATCCAACGGTGTATATACCATCATTGTAGTAAGTAGACAGGTCCTTAGAGATAAACCGTCTTTGGATATAGTTCAGTAATCACAATTAAATAAGTAGTATATTGCTAGATATATTGATATGATAATAATATTGGAGTTCAAATTAAATATTGTTATTCAAATTCAATTAACTTCACATTGCGGATTTTAATACTGTTGATAGATTTTTACTATATTGATTGCATAATTTAGAAAACATTCTATCATTTTGCGAGAACGATGTGAATGGTAATTAAAATTGTCTTGAAATACATAATAGGTTTCTATCGTTCGTATACTGATCAATATTGACACATCCAGCTTAATATTCAATTCTCGGAATACCCAAGCATCTGATGAATCAAAAGCATCATCATCGATTATGAAATAAACTGATAAGATAACGGTTGCCAACATTGGCGCCAACTGACATAATTGCCATTTTCTTCGACGAAATTGAAGTTGATTGCCCGAATTAATTTTTTGCAAGATTAATGTAATAATCATGAATTGTAGAACAATTTTCGAACAATATATAACACCGTATTGAATCAAAGATAATAAACATGTAATTTTTCATCCAATTCGTAGCCATAAGTTACTTGGACGACTGGTCGTGCTGACTAGTTTTGTCCAGTCAGTCGTTTAAAAAAAAACTTATAACTTCACGCGTACTGCATATTTTATCAGCGCTTTGCGAAATTTAAATTAATTCTACTAAAAACTGATGTATCATTCATAAATAAAGTACCTAAATAAAAACTTTCTCTATGAACTCGTTGGTGTTTATTTATATGTAGAAAAGTAATCGAAACATTCAGAGAACTCAAAAATAAAGTGGCTTTTGATATCAAATTTTCAAGCGTAATATTATTTCTAACTTCCCTAAATATTTTATCAAAGCTATTATTTTAACGAAATGTTAAGAAGTTCATAATAAGAATTTAAAAATCGTTATTCCTATAACTTGAAGGAAAATATCAACAAATAGTACACTTTCAGTTCATATATATTCATATATACATATGTACATATACATATATATATATATATATATATATATATATATATATATATATATATATATATATATATATATACAGGGTGGGCCATCCATAACTTTTCACCCCGAATTTTGAGCTTTGGGAAAGAATAACGAAAAAACGCTCGGACAGGTCAAATTTTGTTGAAAGGGGGACAAATAAGGGTCTTCAAATGAGTTTGATATCACTACCCCTCTAGCCGCAACCCCTAACAGCTCTCATTTTTGAATAGGGAAAAGGGGTCGAGCAGCACCTTGTTGGAAAGGCAATTCAATTTCCTGCATGAGAGTATTTTTTTTTCATCGCTCATTAATTATTATACAGAGTGACTCAGTATTGCATCAATAACTTTCACATGCCGAATTTGGATCTTTGAGATGAAAAAAACGCTCGGACGGGTCAAATTTTGTTGAAAGGGGGACAAATAAGGGTGTTCAAATGAATTTGATATCACTACTCCTCTAGCCGCAACCCCTAACACCTCTCATTTTTTTTAAGTCTGAAATAACTAAATGAATTCTCATTTTCAAACAGCTTCTCAATATCAACGAAATCTATTATCGCCGCCTTTTTTTTTAAATTTCTCGATCACTACGCGTATGCCAAACACATTTTGAAAATGCTGAAACCGAGACAATAACTGAAAACGTGAAAACAATAATATTTACAAAGTAAATCGTGCGCTTTCGTTTAAATTGAAATAATTGCTGTTAGGGTAGCTGCTAGAGGAGTAGTGATATCGAATTAATTTTTTGACCTGTCCGTGCGTTTTTTCCATCTCAAAGATCCAAATTCGGCGTGTGAAAGTTATTGATGCAATACTGAGTCACTCTGTATAATAATAAAGCGATTAAAAAAAATACACTCATGCAGGAAATTGAATTGCCTTTCCAACAAGGTGCTGCTCGACCCCTTTTCCCAATTCAAAAATGAGAGCTGGTAGGGGTTGCGGCTAGAGGAGTAGTGATATCAAATTCATTTGAACACCCTTATTTGTCCCCCTTTCAACAAAATTTGACCCGTCCGAGCGTTTTTTTCATCTCAAAGATCCAAATTCGGCATGTGAAAGTTATTAATGCAATACTGAGTCACTCTGTATAATAATTAATGAGCGATGAAAAAAAAATACTCTCATGCAGGAAATTGAATTGCCTTTCCAACAAGGTGCTGCTCGACCCCTTTTCCCTATTCAAAAATGAGAGCTGTTAGGGGTTGCGGCTAGAAGGGTAGTGATATCAAACTCATTTGAACACCCTTATTTGTCCCCCTTTCAACAAAATTTGACCTGCCGAGCGTTTTTCGTTATTCCATCCCAAAGCTCAAAATTCGAGGTGGAAAGTTATGGATGGCCCACCCTGTATATTTATATATGTATTGTTTATGATGGTTATAGGACTGGTTATTTTTTCATCAATTATTTATTTCATTGCGGCTACTTATATGCATGAAAATTAAATAATCAGCAAGCTTGTTTGATAACCTCGATTACTGTTTGGCGATGAAGTTTACTTAACCACTTTGCGCCTAATTTGAGTTCCTAGTTTGTCAACATTACTGAAACAATTTTCACCTCAGTCTGTAGTAAACTGTTGATTCAATGAACTTATAAATACGTAAATCTTACAGCGATAAAAACCTTGTCACATGATGGAACTCATATTCGAGAATTCTTAACATAGTACTATTTTGCCAGCGTTTAATTGGTAGGTTTTGTTATAGTTATAACTTTAAAATACCGAAATATATAAAATACACTGAAAACTTCAAATTTGATAGCTGCTACCTAAAATTCCGCAATTTTTTTATTGAAATTTCCTGCGTTTTGGAGGATTTAAGACCATTGCGGGGAAGCTGAAAATTTGTACGTGAATTCGATTGAATTGAGGTAAATTCATTTCCTCACCGCCACAATTTTTATGTAGAAATTTCATACTTTTTTGAAGTTGTTCTAGATTTGTGCATTTCTTCAGCCCCTCCAAATTGACTCAATCTCTCAAAAAAAATAAGTTAGGGGAAAATACGGATATAATTTTTCCACTTGACGTCACAGTTGCAGAGTAGACATTTCATGTCAGGAAGTTATGTATTCTCGCAACGGAATTCTGCAATTTCGATCTAAGCGGTGAATTGTTGGTTTCCAATATCTTTGGTGGAGGGCGCTCCGGATTGTTATGCAGATAGTAGTTCCGACCGCGATTTATATTGGGGAACAATTTTAAATTTGTTAATTCACTCCGAGTTCACTGTTGGATTGTGATTGTAGATTTGGCGTCGCGGAATACATATAACCAGTTCCCTTTTGAAGTTGTTTGATAATTTTTAAAATTTTCCTTGTTTTTTATGCTGTGTATTATTTTCGGGAAATATTCGACTAAAAACATATCTTAATAAACTCGTAACATTTTGACAGGGTTCATTTGACCATACGCAATATGTAACGATGACGGATCCTAGACGGCGGAAGTAGCTCGCCTCTCTCACACATACCTACTTGAGGAATGAATGAAACACTTGGCTATTTATTAGATTTCAGTTCGCTCAGTGTTTTAATTTGGTTTCAGTGTTTTAACTTAGAGATTAAGTCAGTATTGTGTTTGAGTTTTGAATGAAGTTGAAGTTTGTGTAAGCAGATGTTTGTAAACGTTTTCCTCACGGTCTATGCTGAACCTTTATAGTATTTCCGTTGTCCTATTAGTAAACCTTTGATTGGTAGCAGAAAATGTCCCAATAGTTCAATTTCCTCAGAACGGTATGTTTTCATTGCATTGTCATTGCAGGGTTCTGGTTCCTCATTTATATTTTTGTTTTTTTCTCCAAAGTTATGACCGAATAGTCATTTGGAAGATCCTTGCTTTGTGTTTTTCACAGATATTTTCGAATGGCGTAAGTCACTGCTTGCGAAATCACAAAATCGAATGCTGGACCAGTATTCATCCTAAGAACCCTACTTCACCTACTCTCATCTACAAATTATGCGGCTCATCCATCCTTAATGCACTTGTACGTACGAGTGTATTCAGGAACTGGCTGCAACAGTTTTTTTCTATAATTCAAGCAACCTGCCTCCTTCACAAATACTTGAGGGATGAATTAAACACGTGGTATTTCCTTTTCCGTGGTTTGTCTTAGGGTGTTTGCACACGGAGCGATTTCATTACCATATATAGCGCGCAATGAATGGTAGCAATATTTGTTGATTTATATATATATATATATATATATATATATATATATATATATATATATATATATATATATATATATAATGGTCAAGAAACCGTTTGTTACCTTAAAAAAGCTCTATGTCAATATAATCATATTGAATTACAAAATACGAAAGAAGCTGGATGAAACTTCAGTCTTACCGATGCCTGGATCAATCTACTAGAATGCACTTTCAGAAGATAAAGAATAAATATAAATAAATAGATTTGTGTTTCGCTTGAAGTAATACAAGAATGCCTCCCTCCACGTGATAGTCGATGACGAAACTAAGACCAACAGCATCAAAATTAAACGAGGAGTACGACAAGGTGACACCATTTCGCCGAAGCTTTTTACATTGGCCCTCGAGGACGTTTTTAAGAGAATGGATTGGAGTAATAAAGGGATTAAGATTGATGGAATATATCTGAACAACCTCCGCTTTGCCGACGACATTGTACTGTTATCAAATGATGTCGGAGAGATCGAGTTAATGCTCCAAGAGTTAAATGAAGAGACCAAAAGGGTAGGACTGAAAATGAACATGACGAAGACAAAAATAATGAGTCCTGAAATCACACAGATCCATTTAGACAACACCGTCATCGAAAGAGTGACCGAGTATAATTACTTGGGTCATATCATAACTCTGGGTAAGGATAACAAATCCAAAGAAATATCAAGGCGAATAAAATTCACTTGGGCAGCATTCGGTAAGCTTTCATATATTTTGAGAGATAAAGCTATCCCCATCAATCAGAGGCGTCGGGTTTTCGATGCTTGCGTTCTTCCTGTTGCCACATATGGAATGGAGACAATCGCCATTACACAGTTCCATGCTAACAAACTCCGAGTTATGGAGCGAGCAATGGAGAGAGCAATGCTTGGGATATCACTCAGGGACAGGGTGAGAAACGAGGATATTCGTGAAAGAACCAAGGCCAGGGACGTGATGGAGATGATCGCGGAATCGAAGTGGCGTTGGGCGGGTCATGTCGCAAGGGTGAAGGACGGGAGATGGACGCTGAGAATCGTGCAATGGAGGCCGAGGGAAGAAAAGAGGAGTAGGGGCCGCCTCTCCGATGGACAGATGATATAAGGAGGATAGCTGGAGGAAATTGGTACCCAAAGGCGCAAGATAGGGAGCATTGGAAGGAATTAGGAAAGGCCTATATCCAGGAGTGGACGGGTGAAGGCTGAAGAAGAAGAAGAAGAATACGATGCAGTCTCGAGTTGGACTCAGCAACTTTGTTGGCTAAAAATTGATTATTTATACAAACTAAGTATCTGTACGTTAGAACATAGTAGTCTGAGAAGTGGACGGCTGGCTCATCTTCTCGAAAAGCTAATTTCCACAGAAATTTGCACAATGTTAACACAGGGCGACATGCAAAACTTCTCAATATTCCCAGGTTTCGTTGTGAAATGTTCAAGCTTTCTTAGACATACAACTCTATCGAATATTTTATCGAAGGAGAAGAAAAAGAACGAGTTGCCTCAGATTCCAGGTATTAACATCACTCAAGCTTGTTTATTCTAATAAATCATGAAATCAATAATGAGGCAATATCACTTATATTTTACATTCACCTGATGTACTGTTATTTTAGTTTTTTCATTACTTTAACTCGTCGATTTATTTTTTCAATGTTAAACTTATTTATCGTCTTTTGGTTAAGTAGGAGTAGCTCAAGCTAGACTTCGTGTTGCGAGAATTATGGTTGTACGAATTGTATATTAAATAAAGTCCTGGATGAAGGCATGTAATTTTTATTATTAACCTATATATATATATATATATATATATATATATATATATATATATATATATATATATATATATATATATATATATATATATAAATATAATTATATATATAGTACAATGCATGTGCATCATTCTGACATTGATTTAGTGTTGCTTTACTGTTTTTGTTGACTCATTCAGTTACACTGTTTTACGCTTCCTTGTCTTGTTTGTGTTATTTTTAGAAATGTAAGTTGATGATTATTACTAAGTATGACTTTATTCATTTGTGTATTTTCGTTATGTAGTTTTTATTGTTTCTTGATAATCGATGTTTTTTGTTCAAATGTTTTATACACTTATTGTTAATGAATTCAATTGTGTTTCAGTAAATATGGATTCATGGTATTGTGCTGACATGCTAGAAATCTGTCATTCCGTTTATTTGAGAATGTACTTTTTCATTAGTGTTTAAATATATATATATATATATATATATATATATATATATATATATATATATATATATATAAAATTGAAGTATTAATTATTCAGTCGCTTTAACACTTAAGCGATACCATAACAAGTATATTGGTAGCCCCAACGCAATTAGGCTCTTGTACCGTATATATTTTAAACTAAGTTCAATGATAAAACGAGTTCAATTTGAAAATATGACAAGCGAAAATGTCAAATTAAACTCGGTTTATCATTAAACTTAGTTTAAAATATATACGGCGCAAAAGCCTATATATCGTGTAAACACGCGATTTGTTCTACTGACATGCTCCTATTTTTGCCTCTACCATTTCTGTCAACAATGGAAGTTTATGAATGTTTTCACAGGACGCCAAATATTGTCGGTATTTGTTCTGTATCATTCGTGCAGCGTCGCATGCAAGCACACTGTTGCGTCGCAGTGGCGATCTGAAAGTTTCGTGTTGATTAGGATAAGATTAAATTGTATAAAGTTTGGCTACTCGAATTAAAAAAATTACTAATTTGTTAGCCTTTTGAACATGTGTTTCGCACATTTTATATCATTATGTTATGTAATATTTTCCGTTGTATCGTAAATTTTACTGGGTCCTATTAGATCCTAAAGACTGATACTACTGTTACAAAAGATAATTGAGATCTATCATAAACCAGAGGACATTAGTATAATTCCGTTCTAGGATTCTGAAGGTTAAGACGCAGTAGTAGTAGTACACCATTTCACTTCTTCTAGTAATGATGAGAGAATCATCAACACCACATTGAATTATTAAGTCCGCACAATTTTATAGTCGCTATAAATCATTTGTGAAAAATTAATACCATATTGCGACCATTTATCGCGCGCTGTTCATGAAAATGATATATCATGTGCAAACGCACACGGAATTAGTGTCATGGAAGGAAGAAGAAAAAGTCTATTACCAGCGCTATTCCTTAATCGCAGAAGAAGAGTTGAAGAAAGGAAGGCTCAACGTAAAAATTGTCGTTCATCCCTTGTCGCAAGTTTATAATAGATTTCTTTTGGGTATTATCTTTTGAGACAGTGATATCAGTCTTCAGAATCTAATAGGACGTAATAAAATTTAAAATACAGCGGAATATACTAACATAATAAAATAAAATCTTGTAAAACAGATGTACAAAAGGCTAACAAATTAAAAGTTTTCATAATTCGGATAGCCGAACTCAAGAACCAATTGAACTTGTTGAATTAAATATTGCCCGAATTAAAATGAAAATCATTCAAAACACGCGAAATGTCGTGTGGAATCAGACATATATTTTCCCGCTTGTGTGTGAAAACGGCTGATTGATTAATACGTGAATTAACAGAATTGCCTCGATTTGTCGCGCGCTATATATGTCCATGATATCGCTCCGTGTGCAAAGACCCTTAGAGTTCCAGCATTTGTCAAACAAATTCGAGTATTTATTATGGCAATTCGCATGTATAGGTGTTTTAGCTTCTCAACATAAAATTTCAAGGTATTTCTACATTCAATTACTTATAATTTTTTTGAGTTAATTGTCTTCCTAAGACAACTGTAAACGCACACAATTTCGAAGAGATGCATCACTATCGGCCTCAATTAGAATGAATTGAATTTTTTGAATGCTCTGTAAAAGTTACCTAGATATAAAAAAAATTCAAGCAATATCTATACCATCAATATCGGTATTGAGTCACTGTATGATATCCTTATCTGTGTCTTTCGAAATATATAGCTGTATATGTTTTTGATAATATCGCCTCATATCTATAGAAATTCCAATTTCCAAAATTATTTGTAATATAAAAATTAAATATTAGTAGTCGATTTTTTTTTGTTGTCGGTCGATGAATGAAAAACTTTGGGAACCCCGCCGTAGTGTAAAACTTACTCACACACTGGCCTTTGTGGCGCTGAAGTAGAGTGACTGTCTGTGAAGCAGGCATGCTGGGTTCGAATCCTCGGTTTGTATGGATTTTTGTGTTTGTCTATGAATTAAAGTGGTTCTATTAATTTTATACTAAACTATTTAAAATAAGTAGTTAGGTAATATACATTGTTTACAACCCCATAAGCCGTTCGGAACCGGCTTCAAACTGTAGGTCTATAGCGTAAAAAAAGAAAAAAACTTACTCACAAGATACAAGAAGCCTGAAGAGATGTCTTAGATTGTGTAAAGTTTCTTCGGTGATAATCCGAGAGCTGGCGAACAATCTGTGGTAGGTTCTTGAGGCACTGTGGAAATTTAAATATTCCTTGAAAGACCCCTGAATAATAAAATCGAGGTCTGGCTGAAGGGTAGCTGTCCCCTACCAACCCTTGATTTTTTTCGAAATGGATATAACTTTTAAGAGAAAAGGCATTTTGAAATTTTTATATCTTCAAGTTATATATTCGAGAAACATAAAAATAAAGCCAGATGAATAAGATGGGTCTAAATATTAGCCAGACTCAGTTTCCCAGCCCAAAAACATTTCTTGTAACTTTTTTCAGCTTTAGCAGTTTTTGGGCAGGGAAATTAAGTCTGGTTGATATTTAGACCTATCTTATTGAACTGGCTTTTTTATTTTAGAATTTCTTAAATTCCTCAAGAACCTTTTTTTAATAAAAAAATTTTAAGGGTTGGTAGGGGGCCGCTACCCTTCAGCCAGGCCTCGATTTTATCATTCAGGGGTCTTTCAAGGTTTATTACAAAAGTTTTCATAGTGCCTCAAGAACCTACCCTGAATTGTTCGCCAGCTCTCGGACTATGAAGTAGTAATCACCTTATGCTATTAATGAAGACAATTCGATTTTTGAACTTATATAATCAAACAAGTTGAAAAATAATTCGAATATCATTTATAATTGAATTGGTCTTCTTGTTTGAATTATTTTCAAACATTCTTAGGTTATTGATCTGTTCATCTGTATATAAAAAAATCAAGGCTTTCTTTGTGTATTTTGGTTCTAGAGGAATAATTCTGATTTCCTCCGATTTTCTTCTGGCAAGATATTGAGTTCTTTTTATACCGAGTTCTATTCGACCCTACAAAATTGATATCAACTTCTGTGTTCGAGCTAAAGTCACCTACCCAGAAACTGATTTTCTAGTTCTCTTTCAATATGATACCTAAACTTTCTTATTAAATTCGTAAGAATTCCCTGTGCATCTCCAAAAAGTGCGATGTGCAGTATTTACGAAATGACGTTGAGGTGAACGATCGGGGTCACGAAAGCCAGACCCCGGAACAGTTTTCTTTCATTTCCTCTTTGTCCTCATATTATCAATCAATAACAAGCCGCGTTTGTTTTCATGAGTGATTTCTATTTGGATCGGTGGCTATTTTTATAAACGAGTTCTATTTGAATCGCAAACCGCTATTTTCAGCCTGATTGTGAATTGTAACGATTCTATTACTATGTTCAATTTCAAAGAATATGCAGTCTATGTCGATGAAAAATGTCTGATGCATATAATGTTTCCTTTGAATCATTATTATTCTTAGAAGAGAAAAGTTTCTTTTTATGAGAACGGTTTGAAGATATATAACATAACAACGCGTATTTTAAAGGATAAAATACATACTATTGCAGTGCATCGAAAGAAACCAGTCAGGTGCGGGAGTATTTTCCCATTTTTTTTTTAAACAAAATACAGTGCTTTCGAAATTGAACTGAAATTATCAAAATTTGTGTCAAAATATAGTTTTTATTTAGTATTAAAAAAAAAATTGAAATTGATTGAAAAATGCATATATAAATAAATAAATATATAACTGAGATTTAATTCTCGCACATCACTTGGTGAAACATCATAAAGAATAAAGTATAAACTTTAAAATAAAACACACTTGGCTTATGTTTCACTATATAAAAATATTTAGATACTGTATTTAGCAGTAACGAATAGTCGACATATTTCGAGGTATGAACTCATTATCAAGACTGACTACAGGAGAGTATTACATCTTATTTTATGAAACAGACAAAAGCAAAGGTGATACCTGAAAATCAATTTGTTCGTTTACAAGGGGTAATTTATTATTATGGGCGGAACTTATTTCGAGAATTTCAAGAAGGTCTAGGCGCTTTCCTCTGCTACCTGAATGCAACAATTGGGTTTTGTTGAAATCCAGGAGACGATTGAATTTTATACAATGTTCAGAGAAGCCAGTGGTATTTTTATTTTGTGAAATTGACATTTTATGTTCTTCAACACGAATGTTTATATTCCTTCCTGTTTGTCCAATATAGAAAGCAGAACATTCATTTATTTTGTAAACACCACTGTTTTCTCTTCTGTTAGATTTTTCTTTATTATTGACCAAGAATGACTTCAAGTTTCTTTTATTTGTACAAATTGTTTTAATGTTATTTTTCCATAGCCTGTTACAAATTTTGCTACTCAAATTAGGCACATAATTTATTGGGAAGTATGTCGACTATTCGTTACTGCTGAATACAGTATCTAAATATTTTCATATAGTGAAACATAAGCCAAGTGTGTTTCATTTTAAGGTTTAACTTTATTCCAAATAAATATATATTCACGGTCGATATGAATAGTAAAATCAATTGCATGGTTCGACCTTATTTGACATTAGAACTGTTTCACATCCTGTTGAGCACGAAATAAGGAATTTAAAAACCAAAATTTCCAGTTATTTGAATATATTACACGGTCCGTATTGTTATCTTTACACTTCAGTTGTTATCGGTATTGAATGTTTGAGGTAGTTTGGGAAAATTTAATATTTATATATATATATATATATATATATATATATATATATATATATATATATATTATATATTATTTATATACATAACAACAAAGAAATTAGTCGCGGGAAAATATTAAACAAGTAGATCAGAA
>JARQZK010003620.1:0-22500 GCA_030704885.1 Cynegetis impunctata
GCAATAACTTCTGCTTTCATTAATACCAAGCAAATCTAAACTAAAAGCACCTTCTTCCCGTCCTTAATAATAAGATGGTTTTTTCAGCTTTGATGACACAAACAATCATTCACACAGCAATCTACTTTCAGCCACTTCATATTTTAGTAGCAAGAAATATTTCTATACTAAAATGAAAGAATGCAACTTGAAATTTTAGATTGTATTTTTACTTTATCATTCATATAACATTATTATTAGTCGTTTACGTAGCTATGTACCAACAATATGCTACAAAGAGTACAAAGTAGTAATATAATATCAAGGAACGATAGTATATGTTTCAATATCAGTATTAAGCAGTTGCTTGCAATGTTACTAAATAGACATAGCTGTCATTGATGTAAGACCCTCTAATAAAATAAAATCAGTCTCATAATCTAAACAAATATTATGAAAATCTAAAAATAATAAATAGCTCAAGAAAGAAAACCAGACAGCTATTACATCTTATTAGATTTCATCAGTGATGTACACTCTGGAAGGAGCAATATTTCAAATTTCATCTTGTTCCCTACTCATTTTCAAAGTTATATTGAAGTTTGTGAAACCTGAGAGCACCCCTTAAACAATATTAGGAAATAATACCCACCTGAAGGATCGAAAATGGAAAATATGATATTGCAAGCTAAACACGAAAGTACACCTGCTACAGTGGTCAATGTTTTGGCCAGATTACACTATATATTTTTAAAAAATTCCCACCATAAGCAACAGAAAAGAGAAAACGCTTCAAATATACTTGCTAATTCGAAATTTCAACCAAATTAATTGAAATATACCATCTGAAAGAAGTTGATCACAGCCCCCGAATTTGAAAAATAATTGCCAAATCAAATTAGGCAATTATAAAAAGTTTATTTTATATTGTTTTTGACGGTTTTTCACTTATCAGCATTTATCATTTTAATTGGACCTATTTTTTACATATTTTGTAATTGTCCCCACCTTTTTGTCCTGTTCTCATCTGACAATTTCATTCTTGTTAACCCGTATATGGTAATATCCGTCTGTAGGACGGGTTAGCTTAACAGTTTTGCCGCTAGACGGCGTAAACGTCAGGTTGAAACCTCCACCTTCCAGCTATGATTCAGTTGATCCATCACCTTGATTGTGTTTGTTTACCTCTGATGAAAGTTTCGTGCTTCACTATAAATTTGCAATTTGAAAATAAGTAACACCGCTTTTGGGACGGATATTACTCCAAAGGTAAGTAATTGCTCCGTCTCTTAGACTAATGTTACTGGAAGTGTCTATAATAATATCCGCCCATCACACGGATATTACTTCAAATGTTTGTATTTTTGTCCGCCTGACAGTCGGATGTTACTATAAACGTTTGCCATTATGTACGCACTTCTGAACAAATATAATTTTTTTTACTAATCAGATTAATTGCCTTCTAGATTACAATTACATTTTTTTGTTTACAGATAAAAATGTCTAAAAAAATGCCAAAAATATACCTCAAAAATGTGTCTGAAAGGACCAAACGAATTATGCAGCTTTGCATGGATGATATACCAGAAAGTGATGCTGAAGTTGGCTCTGAATGAATCATATTTAGGCAGTGGACCACTGTTTTTTCTTCGGATCACGACAGCGATCCTGAAATTGACATCAAGGACTACTCCATTAGTACTAGCAGTGATACTAGCGGCGATGATGAAACGCCACAGCAGCCTCCAGCTCCCAATCGACCGTCGATTTATCACGGTAAAAAAATTTGTTTTTCTTGGGATTCAGTAGCTCCTTATAAGAGTTAGAAAAAGTCGGAAAGAAATATTATAATATTAAAATTGTTTGCTATAAAAGGTCCTGCTTTACAATTGTTTATTCTAACTGTTGAGGATGTATTCAGATATTTATTTTAGAGAGACATTCTTCAATAAATCGTAGTCAACACTAACAAAAAATTAGAAGAAACTAGAGCAAATTTGAAAAACCCCAGATTCTTCATCTTATAGGAATACAAACTTAGACGAAATTGATGCTTTGCTAGGCCTTTTGATTCTAAATGCTCGATTTTTAAATCTGGCCGTGAAGGCTGTCATCAGTTTTTGCAACAGACACTACTGGTCGTCCAATTTTTCGTGGAATCATGTCCCTAAAACGATGCGAAACATTGTTATTAGCTTTGCGATTTGATGACTCATTAACTAGGAGTGAGAGGCAAAAAACAGACCCTGCAGCAGCCATTTCCAACATTTTCAATATATTTATTTCAAACTGCCAAGCTGTCTATTCAATAGGAGCCCATGCATGTGTTGATGAAACACTCATCCCATTTCGGGGAAGATGCCCATTCCGCATGTATATGACGAATAAACCGGCAAAATACGGTATCAAATTGATATGTTTGACGGACGCCCACAATTCGTATCTATTGAATGCCTATATCTATGCAGGTAAAGACAGTGATGGGAAAAGTCTCACAAAAGACGAACAAAAACTACTTAAACCGACTCAGGCTGTGATTCAAGTTGCTCAGCCAATCATCAATACAAACAGAAATATAACAGCTGACAACTGGTTTTCGTCCATAGAACTAGTTCAGGAGTTACAGAAGCGAAAACTGACATACGTCGGCACGCTGAAAAAAAACAAGAAAGAAATACCGCCTGAGTTTTTTCCTAACAGACAAAAGGAGGCTGGATCATGCACATATGGATACACAAAGAATATGACTCTCCTTTCTTATATACCTAAAAAGTATAAGGCAGTTATACTTATTTCCTCTATGCATAACTCAGAGTTCAGAGATAGCGGGAACGACTAACCCGATATCGTCTCATATTACAATGCCACTAAATCCGGTGTTGACACTTTAGACTACAAGTGCAGTATTTATTCAACAAATCGGCGTACCAGAAGGTGGCCATTGGCAATTTTTTACCACCTCATTTCTTTGGGCTGTTCCAATAGCCATGTCTTATTTTCAAATATACACAGCACAACAAAAACTGACAGATTTAATTTCCTGAAAGAAATTGGATTTAGTCTTATCAGAAGACACATGGAGACTCGACTCAGAATACCAAATTTGCCTGAGGAATTAAAAAAAATAATAAAACAAACCATTCATCCAGAAGATAATAAAGAAGAAGAACCTTGTCAAAGCAAGAAATTAGATAAAAATAAAAGTGACAGATTAGAGAAAAGAAAAAACTGTCGTTATTGTCCGTACACGAAAAATAGGATGACTAATTACAAATGTGTAAAGTGCGATACACCTAATTGTTTGGAATGCTCCAAAAAAATATGTAATATGTGTGTACAAAATTTGTAACTTTGTTTTTCTTTTAATTGATTCCGAATCATGTATATATAAATCTTCAAATTTTATTTTATTACATTTTTAAATATTAAAAAATTCTAATTATATCCCAATTTTCGTTTGTCTTATATTATATTGTCATAAATTATTTTTGTTTGTGTAATTCAATTCGTTTGTGATCCTTATTGATATTTTCATATTTAATTTAATAAAGTTTTAGTAAAAATTAAACACGAATTTTTTACTGGACTTCTATACCCTAAATGCAGAAGACAAAAAAACTTGTCTCATAGTCGGATGTTACTGGGAGTGTGAGTTGGAGGGATGTTACCACTTACAGGTGTTAATGTACATAACTCAAGTTCTCTAGGAAAACAGAGAATTTCAACATGTATTTGAGTATATTCTGTTGAACTTGCCATTTACTAATCAAATTTCTTCCTTTTATATAGATATGTGTACAAATAATCAAGTAAAACAAGAAAAAAGTTCAATCAATTTCAAGAAAATATAAAGTTACAATTCTACATTCCTTTTTCAGACGATTCAGCCTTAATCTGTATATGAGCTGTACCAAATGAGCTAAAATTTGGAATCTGGAGTTGTTTCTGAGGCAGAATCAAACTAAGGAAATTTGGGCAAATTCAGTCACAATTTTGGACTTTTCAAACTGAAATTTCGTACGTGGATTAATTTGATGTTAGTTAACTTGGTAATTTCAACTATTTTTCTAAACCGCCAACATATTTATGTAGTGATTTCGTGTTTTTAAGGGTCTACGCAGTCTGCGCTCCTGCGCATCTTTTACTGGTTGAGCTAGGGGGTTGATATTTGGTATGTGGATTTAATTAATGTCAGTGAAGTGCACCATAGGGCTATCAATTTGTTTCGTTCACTGCCGCAATTTTGTTGTTAAAATTTCGTGCATTTATAAGGATTTTTGCATTGCGAATCTCTATAGCAACTCAATATTGTACAAGAATTTTGTTGGTGTTAGGGTGATGCTATTTGGATTTGGGGGTTTTAAATGTTTTCTTTCACCAGCGCTATTCAAATCCAGAAATATCATTCGTTTCTGCTGGTTTTCAAGCTTTCTGAATCTCTTCAGGCACTCCAATTTGACTTAAGAGGATTAAGAATTTACCTATATAAAGTTAGCACTACCACATGCGAGATGAAAGGTGCCATAATGTGATTAATTTGTCGCTTTTTTGTCGTGATTTTGTCGTGCAAAAAAAAAATTTGTCGCGAAATGATTTTTTTTTAAACCAATGGTAGTGCTAACTTGATATTAAGTTAGCACTACCACCTCTGGAAAACGGTCTTCCAATGATCGGACAAATGTCGCATCTGGTGCATAATTTGTCGCTTTTTTGTCGTGATTTTGTCGTGCAAAAAAAAGTTTTGTCGCAAATTTTTTTTTCCTTAAATCGATGATAACGCTAATTTGATATCAAGTTAGCATTACCAACCATCTTCTTATATATTTAAAAATTAAATATGTCGCGAAATTTTGTTTTTTGATGAATTTTATATTCCCATAGTTGACCATAAAGTAAGACCATTGATGGGTCACTATACAATGCTTATTCTTAAGGCTCAATATTAATCAATTGATAATGGCTGTTTTTCATAAAAACTCAATTAAATTTATTCCAAACAAATGGTTTCTAATCTGTTCAAAAACAGAGTCTTAGTATAAGACAAAATGAGTGGTGGTAAAAAAAAAACTTCTCGCCCAAAATACTCATTTCCTTACACATGAAAAAAATTTGATTTGGAAACTTTGGGAAAACTGTGTTTTAATTTGATAAAAGTCGAATCTGGCCCAACTAATTTTCAAAAAGTCTCTCTCAATACTCCTGCGAAGCTTATGGAGGGTTGTCTTAGTACACACAAAACAGCAATAACTTACATTCACTGGATAATCATAGGGAATAAAGCGTAATGTGTGATAAAAATATGAAATATACGTCAGTTGCCATGCTTTTTTATTTTTAATCATATTCTTTTTATATTGCAAAAAGAATAACATACGGAACATATTAAAAACGCGCATTTCATTTCACAATCTAAATCGTACAGTAGAGGAGCACAGCTGGAGATACACTTCTCGTGCTCTTCATTTCCTCTGGCTTCTCCTTGAGATCATCATACGATACCCACTTCCCATATTTTCTGAATATAACAGCTCAATGCTTTTAAAAGTGCTAGGGAGCATTGGCTGCCATCTAGCGGTGGGTACATGTCGAGAACATGCAAGCTTTCAAGCGCGGGAAATTTTGAATTTGGGAATGTATTTATAACAGTGACCTTAATGATTTAAATATTATTTTTCATGACGTGGGGAAGCAAATATAGCGCTACATGTAGGAAAACGATTTTTCATTCAATCTAATTCATATTTGTTGATATTAAATACATAATTCGTACAATATAATTTCACAATGTAACTTTGACAAATTTTTTATGGTACTACTATCGAAATAAAAATATAACATCCCCAACAGTGTATAGTAGGTAATTAATTTAGCAGCGGCTACATTTCTCATTTTCGATCGGCGAATTTTTATCGGAAATTTAATAGATTACGGCATGGTAAACATAGAATATAAAAAAAAGTTTAATTAAGTAATTAAATTTATTATTTTCCATTAAGCACTGTTTTTTAAGTTAATTAATATAATAATTATAATTATGACTTAAAAAACAATGCGTTTTTATTGTTCTTGAAATTTTTTTTGTATATTTGAATCATAACTCTGACTTTCATCAGAATATCAGAAGATGGTTGGAAGTGCAACTTGATATCAAGTTAGCACTATCATCGATTTATGGAAAAATAATTTCGCGACAAAATTTTTTTTTGCACGACAAAATCACGACAAAAAAGCGACAAATTATGCACCAGATGCGACATTTGTCCGATCATTGGAAGACCGTTTTCCAGAGGTGGTAGTGCTAACTTAATATCAAGTTAGCACTACCATTGGTTTCAAAAAAAAAAAAATTTCGCGACAAATTTTTTTTTTGCACGACAAAATCACGACAAAAAAGCGACAAATTAATCACATTATGGCACCTTTCATCTCGCATGTGGTAGTGCTAACTTTATATAGGTTAAGAATTTTTATGTAGAAAAGAACCAAAGTCAGGAGAAAATACGACCTGAGTGGCGGAGCTCTGCTGCTCGAGCTTTTTTTTCATGTTACGAAACATTTTTTGTTTCTATGTAGTGTTATATTATTTTCACTTATTTTACTAATGAGAGAGGTAGAAAAGCAAGAACTAAACTCTCACCTATTGTATTTATAGTTCTAACACTTTATTTTGGTATGGTCCATGAAGTTACTACTACTATGAAACAATTCAAAGACATCTCTAAGTATATTTTTGAACTTGAGTATCTAATTAATAAAATAAATAGTTAAACATATAGGTAATAAAAACTTTTCAATGCATCATTACAATATCGTAAAGTGAGACTTAACAAGTTGTGAAATACAATGAAAAATGACAAAGGTGTAAAGTCAGATTTACCAAACACAAGAACAATATTTTTAATGCAGCATATAACAACTTTTTGAAAGAAACAAAGTGCCAAAATATAACCAACAGATACTGACATCTGATTACTAAAGCCGTCAAGCAGATGGAAGTACAATATAATACTAATAGAATAAAAGTACCAGGAATTTTGAAAGATGAGGTTAATTTCAGCTCTATTCCAAAGTACTGTTCATTTATGAAAAATATACATGAAGTTTCATTTGATATATGTATTCGGAATAATAAGATTTTTCAATAGATAATGCAATATGCTTTCAAAATATATTCAAAATTCAATAATGCTAGTTGCAATATAAAATGTATTTTGACAAGAAATTTATTGCATTTGTTGCGAAAGCTACACATGGTATCAATAATATTTAAGAACAGCGAAAAAATATTCCAGAAGAATAAAGAACTATTGACACTCAAGCATACTTGTATATATGATCTCCAAATATACCTGCAAAATGATATATATGTTCTCCAAAAGATGTCAGATGATCTTTAGGCTGTATCAAGGGTCGCTTTGAGAGTCTACAATATGTGACCTCATCAAAGATATTATAGAGCCATTCAAAAGTTCTTAAATCAAAATAGTAAGTTCTTATAAATACTTTTTATAAAATCTATTATGATAATGTGTTTAAAAATATTTATTGAAATGCAATCATAGTTTTCCTTATATGGGTCAAATCTCCTTTTGACAAAAGAAAATGTTCAAAATGAGGTTACTAATAACAAGATGGGTAAATCTGCATCTAACTTGAATGGCATAAGAAAGCATTTTGATATACATATATCATATTCATTCAAAAACATGTTACAAACAACTGTTGTGAACTATTTACATAGAGCATCCCTGCATATATTTCAGACTCCTGAAAGCTGCACAACATAATACTCTTCATAGCAGGAAAAAGTAGTGTTTATCAAATATTGTAGAGAAAATAAATGCAAAACTGATGAATATATAAATACTAATGCACTGAAAAATTTTCATAAGCAAGCATGATAACAAGAATGAATTAAATTTAATTGCCTTAGTCAATTACGTTTTTTTTCCTACTTAGGTAAATTTGAAATAGAATGAGCAAATGATAAACCTTTCCAGACAAGGTATTTGCAACACAGTTAGAGAAATACAGGAAGAACAAAAAATTATCAATCACATCAAATCATTGAGAAAAAATATAGGTAGGTATTATTAAAGGCAAAAAAAACTACTAAACACAAGAAATAATTCTTGAAATTGAGGTAGTGGATGCAAGGGATTCCAAAATTGCTTCTTCTGTACAATGTAAAATTGATTTATTTTTAGCTCTTACTAAGTAGAACTTTTCAGTTATTCATGTTTAAGGAAATCATTAATAATCATATTAGTAAATAGAAGCTTATAATAATAAGTATCATTGAATTCTTGGTGTACGTGATTAATAACGCCCTTATTGGGCCAAACAGCTTTGGAGTGCCAGTTTAGCGTTTCAACAAGAACAAGTCACAGTTCCTATCTAATTTTTTTTTGATCTAGGACCAATAAGAGGAAAGCCCAAGGCTTTTACTTTTAAAACGGGGTTCAAATTATGAAATGTTGAAGGGTATCTCAAACACAGATTTGGCGGCGTATGCACACTTCTTGCATCCACATCCTCAATTACAACACAAACATATATATCTTAAGAGATCGTGAATGCCAGTTAATTGTTAAAAGGGTATTTCGTTAAAAGCAATAACATATTCGAACATTTTGTGATATAGAAGCGACGTAGATAAAAACGTATGTTTATTATATCACTATATGTTCAGGCCCTTTCATAACCTGCAATAACTACACACATAAACTTACCGCTTCATCTTCCGCCATCGTAAGCTATTTTTTAGAATACTATAATATACGGATAACTTAACTGAACTTTAAGCAAAATTCACACTACTTTCATATACAATATACATTGATATTGCATCAGCCAGAATTTTTTATCCACATGTAAGTTCAATCCAATGAACTATCTAAAATTGACATATGAAATTCATAGAACATGTTCATAACATACTCGAGTTTATTCTGGCCGCAACAATGGCATTACCAACTAGTATACTAGTTGATCAAAAACATAATAAGCGATACGCCCCCTACTGGTGACGAATATTACTAACACATGGGCCTTATATTGATTTGTTTACATCTGTTTACGTTTATTTTATATGATAAGTTGTTGAGTTTTAATTATGTTTTGGATCGTTTACAAACGTTTAGAAGAGATGAATCACTATTGTTGTGTATCCTATTGTTCATCTTGGGCAAAAAAAAAACAGAATATAGCTTACATACCTTTCCGAGAGCTGAACAATTCAAAGTTGCATTCCCAAGAATGTTCGGAAACAAGGAACTGATGGACAGAAGAAAGGTGTGGATTCATAACTTGAAGATTGAAAAAATTATCTGAACATGAGAGAGTTGTTCTTTACAGTTTACTGAGAATAATTATTTTCCCTGCAGTAAGTTTGTGGATTTTTCCAAATAGAATTATACCAACTAATGATTATAATATAATCATAAATAATATGATATTCAAAAATATAATCAGGAAAACAGAGATTTTATCAAAAAACCAGACTCTCAGAAGTCCACCGTTACTTTTAGGAGAGCTGTTATACGTCAGGAAAATTCAAAAATATAATATCTCATTACGTTCATACCATTCAAGCAGAGTATTCATGTTAATTCTTCATTTATTTCATGTTGTTTATTTCAGTTTTGCTGGTAAGTACTTATACTCAAAAATTCTTCAGTTGGTAATGAAAGTAGACATGTCAGAGATGTTTTCTTGAATCTTTTGAGGTTTTTTATTTTTTAAATAAATAGGTGTTCTATCATACAGCCTTTTCATGAGGTATACATAGTTCCTTTAACCAATTAATTTAATCGTCCTCTACTTTATTTTATCATTGATTTTCATGTTCAATGATAAAAACTCAGTGTAAATTTCGACTTGATATAGGTAGATTATCTACTGTTGAACAGAGATAATATTGTCCTCAATGAACCACTGGAAAATACGAAGTCGAAAAAAAACACAAATTACGAAAGCTAAACGCTCGAAAACTCAAAATGAAATGAACGTAAATACCATTACCAATAACTGGGAGCTTTCCAACAAGGCAGCACCGTGCCACTCAGTGTCACACTACCGAACACGGTGTACGGGTGCTTGTTGGAAAGCCTTTGTGATTTTTATGTAAAACGCCAGAGAGCGCAGCCATCGTGATTTCAAAAGGCAATAGACAAGTGATTTCTGTTTCGGTTCATTACAAATTACGTACACCGTCATTAGCCAATTTTGTATCACGTTAACTAATGAAAACTGCAAGTGAAATGATATATGATATAATGCAATGATAATCATCTAATAAATTAATAATTAAAACTATTGCCAACGTTAATGTAATAAATCGACTATAAATGTTGGTAGCACTGAAACACTACACGCTCCAACTCAACTTTTTTTGTGTTCGTCCGTTTGTCACTGTGTCGTAGTTGGAACAAGAAACGATGAACACTGTGTCACACAGTGTCGCTCTGTGTCGTAGTTGGAAAGCTCCCAATGTAAATAAACAGCTAATGGCCCATGCTCTAGTACCGATATTAGCCGTTCCGGCGCTACGACCTTAATTTCAGACGCCATATTGGCGTCTGAAATTATGTA
This sequence comes from Cynegetis impunctata, assembly GCA_030704885.1. Lineage (NCBI taxonomy): Eukaryota > Metazoa > Arthropoda > Insecta > Coleoptera > Coccinellidae > Cynegetis > Cynegetis impunctata. Next base: position 10,573 of record JARQZK010003620.1, read on the forward strand.
GAAGAGTCAGGATTGTTCAGATCCAGTATTTTTCTTAAATTGGTATATATGATTCATATTTCATTGTCAATTCGTCTGCATACGAAGTGTAACACCTATACTTTGTGTAAACTTCAAGTATTTCTTTAATAAGTGTATTTTACATTATTTTACTCATGCGTTTTATTTTGTCGAATTTGATAAATTAAATTTTAACCCAGAAAAAAGTTTAGCTGCACAACAAAATGATCTAAATTGAGTACAGATTATGGATCAATTTTCCATTCGTTTGTGTGCCCCTAGACTAGACTAATAGCTCTGAAAATCAGCTGATTTGTATTTAAAAAAAGTAAACAATTTACTTTGTCTTCTGTGAACCAATTATTATATTTCTTATTCATGTTGACTTCAGTATAATAATATAATAGAATAAATTAATTTCGTAACAAGATGAGTGAATAAATAGGGAGATGAGAAGTTGGACATAACATGATAGGCTACTTTATTATAAACACTGTCATTCACATCCGATCCTTGTTTCTCTGTATTTTTTTTCGTGACTGCAATATCTTTGTTCATTATACTGAATCAAATATTAAAAAATTTCATTTACTATTATGACTATTATGGAAGTATATTGTAATTATGCAAATATATAGTTGCCATATTAGAGTCTGTTTTTTATTGATATAAGAATTTCAAATGTTCTGTATATGAGTATATATGGTAGCAAATGAAAGTTATAACCTTTATTCAAAGGTTTGACATTTGATTTTATTGTTCGTAGTTCTGAATGAAGATCTGTTTTAAAGCGTTCTCCATTGGTAAAACTGGTGCGGAACTGGAACTCCATTAGTTCTGTCGAAAAACTGCCCTAGGGCAATCTCAATGGATCACAAACTTTATAAATTCGGTTTCGAGTTTCGGTAACACTGAACAGCTATTTGTCTTTTTTGGTTATGTAAGTTGAGTTCGGCTTTTCTGTTTTCAATCGTAAAATTAAAGTTTTTCTTTGTTTATGAAATATAAAAAATTGACGCAAGAAATAAACCTTCAGTTCAAAATTAAAAACGAATTAGTAACCCTGCGTGTCCCTATCGATAGCTCAGATACGCTTTTCAAGTTGACAATTGAGTATTTTCATGGAAAACTGGGAAACAATAAACAAATCGCCTCATTTTTCAGTAAATCCAAATTTGAAGCATAAGTTACAGCCATTTTTAAATAATGTAGACAACTGCACTGGCCCCGGCACGAAGTCTCGTAGCTCACAAAAAAATGCATTCGATGCAATTTCTACCGCACTAGTTTCTCAATGGATCAAGAACCCTCACACTTAGCTCTCCAACGGATCATAAAAATTGCACTCGGTGCACATTAGTTCTACCAATGGAGAACGCTATTAGACAACGAGAGAAAAACTGGATGAAAAAAATACGGTAATTTTTGAATACCTACATGAATGTTGCGAATCAATTGGAATATTATATCAGTGTATCCACCGATAAATATCAAAGTTGTATTTAGAAAATTGTCTTCGTTGACCGTTTTTATATTTTATTTGAATATCATGTTGCGATTAATATTATTCAGGTTACTCAAGATTATACTCAAATGCCTCGATTTACCGCTGAAATCAATGAACTCCATAGTATTTGAAAATTGCGTTTTCATTTCGTGAAGTTAATTTTTTGGGGAACACGGATCTGCTTGAACACGATAAACATAATAAATAAATAAACTCTGATGACCTACCCATCATCAGTCAGTATAACGATTTTTATAGGTCCATATATTTGAAAAAATGCACAGAGGTTGAACTGAAGGGAATTATACAAAATCTCAAGACGAATGCCTCTCCAGAAAACGATCAAATTACTGCGAATGATTTGAAACTTCTATATCCAGTAATAAACGAACACCTATTGTATTTCATAAATAATGCTTTACAATCAGGGAAAATACCGACACAGTGCCTAGAAAGCAAAATAATCCCAATATTCAAAAAGGGAGATAGAACTAATCCCAACAACTTACCGCCCAATAGCACTCACGTCAATATTTTAAAAAATTCTGGAAACAGTAATTAAAAATAGAATTTGCTCTTAATTCAGTTTTTCTAACTATCAGTATGGCTTTCAGACTAATAGCTCAACATTAGGGGCTACAACAGACCTAGTACAAAGAATAAGTGTTAGCATGGACTCAAAAAATTATGTGATAGTAGTGTTTATAGATTTAAGAAAAGCTTTTGACATGGTTGACCATGATCTACTCTTAAATAAACTTTAAAAATGGGAATTAACAGAAAAGCCCATACACTTATAAAAACATTTTAAAAGAACAGAATACATCACACAGTTATAGGAAATACAAGAAGCTCAGAGGAAAGGGTATAGAAGGGAGTACCGCAGGGACCAGTGATCGGTCCACTTTTGTATCTCTTGTATGTGGAAGACATACTGGACTGGAGGCGCTGTACTACATATTTGCTGACGACACAGCGTTATTCTACGAGGGTAGGGATCTAGACGTCTTGCAGCAGAAAATTGAGGCTGACCTCAAAAGATTCCAGGACTGGCTAATCAACAACAGGCTCATCTTGAATGTGAATTAAACGGTTGCTCTTCTTTTCAATCAGAAAAATAAGCCCACAAAACCAATTAATATAACACTTAACGAAATCAAAATCAAACAAAAAATGTGCACACCTACCTTGGATTGAACATCGATACAAAACTGGAATGGAATGTACACATAGATTACTTGTCACGTAAACTTACACCTTTGATTGGAGCATTGAGAAGAGTCAGTCCCTATCTCAGTAAACAAGCGAAAAAGTCTATATATTATTCGAATATACATTCTGTGCTCACCTACTTGATTGGTATATGGTCAAATACAACTATCGGCAATTTTCAGAGGATACAAAGACTACAGAATCGAGTACTGAAGACCATATACAATTTACCAACTCAATTTGATACTCCAACAGTTGAATTATATGATACTCTCGGAATACCCAACATGAAGACCACGAAGGTTGTTACCTTCGTGTTTTTATACTATGTACAAAATCAAGCATGGCCTGCTCAAATTCAACACTGAAGTAAAGAAAAGACTGACCAGACTAGACAACTGAACAACTACCATCTAGATAATATAAGAACAAATAGAGCCAAAAATTCACCATTCTACCAAGCGACAACGGTATACAACAACTTACCACAAGAAATAAAACAGAAAAAATCCTTCAAGTTGTTCACTGGAGCACTCAAGAGTTACACAAAGACACATCCAACATAGTGTTCACTTCTTTAATATTTTTGTCTAAATTATTTTATTCTGCGGGAACATCATGATTGATGATTTGTAGAATTATGTTAATAAATAAAAATAAATAAATAAAAATTACGGCTCATTTTTATTGTACTTTTTGTGTTCTGATGAATGATTAGTTCTTGTGAACTTATGTTTGATGATAATATATTCACTATTAGCTATTTCAAAAACGTATTTTTTAAACCAGCTACTCTCAACCTGTGAGGCGCGACCACACTAAAGGAGGGGCTCAACTCGAGCATATCCAAGTGAAAATATTAATTAAAAAGTATTGCCAAATGTCAATAAATTTCCGTATTGCCAATTTGTACAAAATTAAGGTCGTAGTGTAAGTTTAGAGCTGAACAACTCAAAATATATTATTCTTATATACATTTTATTATATGCGGGCGGCAAAAGTTGGGTCGCGATCCATAGATGGTTGAGAAACTGTTTAAATCGGTACCATAAGCAAAATTTTCCACCTAGGGTTCGAATAATTTATAATCAATTACTTATATATATATCAAATATTAACACAATAGAGAATAATTAATCTGAAAGAGAAATAAATCAAACCGTATAAGAATGGAGGCCATTAACAATTAAATAATTTGATGGTTGAATGTGAGAAAACACATAAATATTGAGAGCGAATAATACACAGTTAATTTTTTCGCTTTTAACATTGATGAGTATTTTTGAATTTCTTAGATTATTATGTTTTATAGACTCTTGCACCGTAAAGTTTGATGATAAACCGAGTTCAATTTGACATTTTCGCTTGCACCAAAATATAAACGGCGTTGAAGCCGTCTTAAACCCCGCATAAACCAAGTTTAGTTAAACGACGTTTTATAATACAAGGTGCAAGAGCTTGATAATATTTGATCTGTATATTTTATCGCATTTATTTTTTATGTTTATATTTTCTCATTTATTGATTAATTTATTCAATTTTTCCCTATTTTTCAAGATTTTTAAGATAATGAAAGACCGACAATCAACGAATCTTTAATAAATAGGAAATGGTGATTTTATCTCAGACTCCAAAAAGTCAAAGGAAGAGAAAGAAAATTTTTTTCTTCTTTGAGCATTATGATGGCGTCGGCAGCAAAAATTTGTAAACTGGATAATGATAATATTGCAGAAAACTTGGTTGTTTCTAAAAATTTTGATTCTATATTGAATGAAAAAGATTTAACAGATTTATCGAAATTTAAGCTTGATAAAATACTAAATAATAATACCAGTAGAAAAGTTGTATCTCTGAAAGGAAAATTTGAAGGATCATCAGGTGAAGCTGTTGTGATTTTAGAAAAAACTTCATTTTCTGAAGATACTCTGAAAGGCGAAAGTGATTACTTCAATGAGAAAAGTTACCTACAGAAAGTTTTTCACAATGATATTTATGGAAATTACCAGTTTTTTCCCAAGTTAGAACTTAATTGTATGTAAAACAGCTGTATACTTTCACTGTTTGGTCAAATTTTATATAAGAATAATTTTGTATTTCAGCTCTCAAAGCTACTGTTATTCATCCAGCAACTCAGAAACACATTGACAAATATTCGGTACATAATTTGTATATGGTAAATGAAAGTCCAAAAATATATGGTGAAATAGTTTTACCTCATTTAATCAAAGATCAGTTTGACCTACAGTGGGTTTATAATATTCTAAATCATACTTCCGAATCGGAGAGAATTGTTTATGAAGATTCAGATCCTGAAACAGGATTTATTTTGCTACCAGATTTAAAATGGAATGGAGAAGTGGAAACATTATATCTACTAGCTATATGTCATAAAAAGGATATTAAGTCACTAAGAGATCTGAAGAAGCATCATTTACCTCTATTAAAAAATATTTTAAATAAAGGAGTTGTAAGTGCTTTGTAAGTATTGGTTTGTATATTTTTTTGATATGAATTTATTTTAGGAGGTCCTTTTCTCAAAATATGGTTTAGATAGTTCACAACTCAGAGTCTACCTGCATTATCAACCTTCATTCTATCATTTACATGTCCACTTTACTTATCTCCAATATGATGCACCAGGTATTTTGGCAGAGAGAGCCCACTTGTTGAGTAATGTTATAAGTAATATTGAACTGCTTCCAAATTATTATCAAGAAGTGATAATACCATTTGTTGTTAGAGAAAATGATGGGTTATTCAAAGTGTTAGAAGAAGAAAAAATATTGAAAAAATTGTAAAAACATTATGGAAAATCCTTTTGATAATATAATAATTGAACTCAGATCGAGAGTTCGTTCAGGTAATATATTTCTCAAAATGAAAGAAAATGTAAACCCCAAAGATTTTCAAATTAACTTGAGATCAAAGGGATTTGAGTTAATTAATAAATTAAATATTATCTTCATTAATTGCCCTGGAAATTATTTGTTTGTTGAAGACTCTCTATCTTCTCTCAGCTTTGGTGTTGATTATATTTATTTTCATGTAAATTTACATACTTTTAATAAGAGTTTAGGTAGTATCAAAACTGAATTTGTTGAGCCACCTTCATTGCCTGTTGTGAGTAAACCAAAAATCATGTTATTACCTGATGTAACATATAAAATTCAATGTATCAATTGTCTTCAAACTTTAAATGAATCAGTTAATTTTAAAAGAATTCTTCCATTGCCTAGTAGTCATATTGATCCAAGTGAATGGTTTTGTCATAAACATGAGAATGGAGAAGAAAAGTCAGTTTCTTTTAGTCCTAAGTTAAATGAGTTATTTTTTAATAGTTGTTATTTTCATATAAATGAAGATAACTTGAAAAATGTATCTATGAAATCAAAGTTTATTGTTTGTAAAAGATGTTTATTTTGGTTAGGTTTTAAAACTGAAAATTATTTCAAATCCTGGTTTCACAATGTTCAGTTTACTTCTAATGACAAAATTGAATGTTCTTTACCACAGGAAGATATTTTTTTGACTATATCTGAAATTGTTAATCAGACATTTTTAGGAACTGTAAAAATTTTGTTTGAGTGTCAGTGTTCACATAATCGTACAGACTACTTATTTTTGTGGATTCTTGACAAAAACTTGAAAATCTTGTTTGGAAATAATGAAACTAACATAAAAGAGCAGAGTGTATATAAAATCTTATATAGTTTTGACAACGATATGGAAATTGTGAAGCAATGGATGAGTGACATTAATACATCATGTATTATTGTATCAAAGTTAATGATGCTTGGTATTTTGAAAGAACTCAACAGTTATCATAAATTACTTCCTGAGAGTTACAGTACATCCAATGGATTGAAAATATCATATTTGTTAATTCCTGAAGAATAAAGATTTTAAACAAGCTCAATATTTCACTTAGTTTTTGAATAAATTTTTTTAAATTCTATTTATTGTGTATTTGTTTATAATATATATATATATATATATATATATATATATATATATATATATATATATATATATATATATATATATATATATATATATATATATATATATATATATATATATATATATATAATCTCTTGATAATTATTAGCAATAACAGGCTGGTTGAATCTTAAAAAACTCGATTTTATTAAAAAGTTGACGTTTCACTACGACATTCGTAGTTTTTCAAAACTTTTGAAAAAATTGAAATCTCCTTGGCATTTATTGATTTGAAAAAATTTGAATAGACAAAGACTGCTTTGTCTCGCTAAAATTTTTTTCCGAATGTGGTTGTTCTTTGTTATTTATTACGTGCTATTCAGTCTAATAACATTCAAAATTGTTATCATTAGATGGCAAGGGAAACCACAGAAACCTTTACCTACGTAATGTTCGAAAATAAAAATAATAGGGTACTATTTATCTAACAACAAAGAAATTAGTCGCAGGAAAATATTAAAAAAGTAGAGCGGAATTATCGGTATAGAACGTTTATATGGAAGCAGCCGTTGACACGTGTTTCGGACTCTTTGGTCCTCATCAGAACGGCGTAGCAAAGCATTGGAGAAGAAAATAGTACAACAAATAGAAACCTCTGCTACGGAAGACAATCACACCTTTGTGGACTATTGTTTGAACTCTCCGGTTTGGGAGATTTGGTCAAACTCTGCCATGGAGGCGATTAATGCCATCCGCGAGATCTCAGAACGAGTAAATAAACAATAATAAAGAAATTAGTCGCGGGAAAATATTAAATAAGTAGAGCAAAATTATCGGTATAGCCCGTTTATATGGAAGTAGCCGTTTTTAATGAAATTTTTATTTAGAATTTCAAATCTTTTAAAAAGGTACTCACAATATAGAACAGGCTTTCCCAACCTTCATTTCGCCAAGCCTCCCCTAGCTAAAAATAATATTGTCATGCCCCCCTTAGGTAAGTTTCAAAAAATAAGGAAAGCACATTTTATTTATTAATTAAATTATTTATTTTTAGGTATTTTAAATAGGTTAAATACAGATACAATATATTTATTAAGGATAATGAACGAAAAAATACATTTGAATCATTAAGTACTTTTACAAAAATCTAAATAACCGACATTTTGGGTTTTTTATTTTTTTCTCACACAAAACAAATCGGGTTTTCATGAATCTTGGTGAAAATGTTCGTTTTTATGTCACAATTGCACTGTAATTAGCACATTGGATTTTTTGCAGAATCGTGATAAACCCGTTTTAAACCTACAAAGCCCACATCCTCCCACTTCCCGACCTCAAATCACCCATAATTTATTTTTCCTGTTATTTTTATTATATTTTCTTCTTTTTCAGATGGGTTTCATCCTGTAACTTTTTTTTTAATTATCTGCACTGGCCTACCATGCATCATTACTTGCTAGAATAGTTTTTTTTATCTTTCACTTTCTTTTATATTTTTATAATTAGATTATTTTTAAACAACTTTTAATTTAAAGTAATTTTAAAACAAATAAATAAAATCTTTTAAAGTACTAGCTAAAGAGATACTTGAGCTTGCATGCTCTGTAACAGTTGGTCGATTCTGGGTTCAGTCGTTGCTAAAGCTATGGTTAAATCGCTATCGACGGCAATGCGATTTCGCTGCTTAGTTTTTATTAAAACTAGAGCTGAAAAACCTGCCTCGCATAAATAAGTGGACGAAAATCGAATAAGTATTTTTAAAGCAAAAGAAGCAACTTTCGGATTAACAAACAATCGTTTGATCCAAAATTTTTCTAATGTCAAGAGATGAAAGTCATCTTTCATGGTCGAATCAGCCTTAATTTCTAGAAATTCTTGTTGAACTTCTCCCCTAACGCCCCCCTAACATTTCTCTACGCCTCCCTAGGGGGGCGTGCCCCCCTGGTTGGGAATTCCTGATCTAGAACAATGTTTGAAACTCTCAGCTTAAGTTTTTGATGATGCGCGGCTATCTAACTGGCCTCCGCATAAAAGGTGGACTACCTAGCCTCCAGGTGAACAAAACGAGGAATAAGTGTATCAGTACGGCAAAATAGTTTGAAAAATCTAATAGAACGGTGATTCACTAAGAGGGGTAGCAAAAAACTATTGAAAAAAAAGACAAATCTTCGACTCATCTATCCAACCTAGACGCATCCGTATATATGTGAATCAATGCGCCTCTACTGTATGAAGTGCACACATCTTCTTTGTATAATTCGCCTCCAACAGTGTTGCCGATTATCATGAATGCGAGTATGTAAGGAATAGTAAAAAGGTAGTCAAATAGCCTCCAATCGCGTTTCATTATAGATATATTCTGAAGAATCATTATTATATCACTCGTGTTCTATCATTCTTTAATCGTTATTGTAGACATGTGAAGTGAAATGTTTGAAGTACAATCTTGATGCACTGAGTAATGCGAATAGAAACATTATAGTAGTATTGAAATTGTAATTATATTTGCTATTTGTTAAGGTCTGGAAGGATCTTCCAGGATATTCGAAATAGTCTGTTAATTCCTGAAGAATAAAGATTTGAAAGAAGCTCAATAATATTTCACTTAGTGTTTGAATAAATTATATATATATATATATATATATATATATATATATATATATATATATATATATATATATATATATATATATATATATATATATATATATATATATATATATATATATATATATAAACATCCAAAACTAGAGATTAAAGTTCATATAAACTAGGGTCCACAACTTCTTCGTTTCAAAAGTGAAGACGGTTTTTTATAAATATATTTGAAATCACTATTCTAGTCTAATGCGAAGTGTGGTGTTGTATGTTCTCAACAACGTCGGCAATTTTTGGTGTTATCTTTGAAAGTACGCAACCAATATTTTCCTTCTTTATTAGTATTTGTCAAATATGAAATTTATTTTAAAGCCCAAAATTTGTAGGCTCTCGCGCCTCCCAATGCCCCTCCCCAATTTGGGAACCACTGAACTAAACATTAAGGAACAATTATTTGAGGTTTACTTATTCTAAAATTTAGATAAAATGCTCGAAAGTGTTGCCCTGCTCATGAATGCATATTTGGGCTCTACGGGTAATCGCGTGTGAAGCTTGCGAAACCCAAAATGGTTTTGCCATATTTGATTCCTTGCCTCACGTATTCTTTCACACAACTCCTCCTCGTTGTCTACTTCTGTTGCGTGTACTATATCTTTTATACGGCCCCAAAAATAGTAGTCTAATGGATTTAAATCCGGCGATCGGGGTGCCCACGGAACAGGAACACCTCTTTTAATCCATTTACCCGGCAATCACTCGTTCGCACCATACTGAGCTGGCGCACCGTCGTGCTCTGCCAGTGCATAAAGCATATTGTACAAAGTGGATATCTGCTAATTCCCTATTTGAAAACTTCTGCAGTACTACTAAATAGCTTTTCTTTCGGCAACAAGCAGCACAATAAAACTGAGCGATTAATAATTGATATCCAATCTTCCTTTACCTAGCTAATCAAAAAACGTCACTTGATTCCAGGTCAACTGGTTATTTTCTCCTCGATTTGCACATTGAAAAACAAAAAATCAATTCGTAAAGAAATATTCAAATGCACTTTTCTCGAAAATGCTGCTTCCTAGCGAAGTATGAGAAAAGTACCTTATTCGTACAAAAAGCTTCAGATTTTCAAATTTTGAAGTCAAAATTACTAAAAATTAACCACCAAAAAATTCAAGCCAAATTTTTTGCCAATACCTCCCAGCACTACCCGCTCATGCAAATATTGCAATACTAACTTTTAGTACATTAAATAGAGCGTAAAAAGTTTGGTAACTGTACCAAATTCTATCCAATTACCTTCACAGGATTTGAGAATATTTACAAGAAAACACCATCAGGTCTACACATTTATCACCCTGTATCTTAAAAAAAAAACGAAGAAGTTGGGGACCCTCGTTTATATGAACTTTTATCTCTATTTTTTTGAAGTAGAATACGTGGTTGAAATATTGACGTCTAATTTTGGGACACCCTGTATATATATAAATATTACTTTTTATAATTTATAACATAAAATTCTTTCAGTTTGGAAACATTACTATATTTTAACCAATTATTACATATAAATACATGTATGCATAAATTACATACTATTTTACAACCCATATAATAAAATATGCAAAAATATAAATCATAATAAAGTTGGGGACCCTAGTTTATATAATAATAATAATAATAAAGGACTTTATTTTTATTTGAACTTTTATCTCTATTTTTTTGAAGTAGAATACGTGGTTGAAATATTGACGTCTAATTTTGGGACACCCTGTATATATATATATATATATATATATATATATATATATATATATATATATATATATATATATATATATATATATATATATATATTACTTTCTATAATTTATAACATAAAATTCTTTTAGTTTGGAAACATTACTATATTTTAACCAATTATTACATATAAATACATGTATGCATAAATTACATACTATTTTACAACCCATATAATAAAATATGCAAAAATATAAATCATAATAAACTTTCATAAATATTTGCTCCAAAGATTTGTAGCTTTTCGTATGTCACTAATTGTTGTTTCAGTTTTTCTGGGAATGAATTTTTTGACAATAAGCCGTTTATAATAGGTAAAAGTTTTGCCAAAGGTTTCTTCGGATTAAAATCATGGCAGTCTTCTTGATTAGGATATAATAATTCTTTGGAATTTGATCCACCATTTATTGTATAAAATTCAGATAACTGATTAGCCAATTGGATAAATCCTCTGTTAACACACTGTGTTGTCAATGACTTCACTTCGTCACTTTCTAAGAGGTCCTGTGTATCCTTTATCTGAAATGGCAAATATGTCTCATAAATTATTTTAAACTTTAAAGAAAACAAAAATGTTGTTTTTTTTAATGGTATTCTGGTTCCAACTTAAAGTGCAAAGAAATCAATGTACATTATAACAATTATGGTACATCAAATAATAAATGTTCAAAGTTTCAAGAGTATTAATTCATAAAAGGTAGTGATTTTTAGGCTATTTGTCATACTACACAGATAGATTTCAGTATGGATTTCGAAAGTCTAATGATACATTGATGATTAATAAATATGTTCAAACACTTAAACCAATTTTATCAAGGAGCTTTATGGTTGGTTGATTGACTAATCAGGGTGCATTTTTTGTAGTATTACTCACTATACAT
>JARQZK010003620.1:25000-122500 GCA_030704885.1 Cynegetis impunctata
TATATATATATATATATATATATATTTATATATATATATATATATATATATATATATATATATATATATATATATATATATATATATATATATATATATATATATATATATATATATATATATATAACCATAATTCATGCAAATGATATACCTTCAAGTTTTCCCACACTATAACTCTATTATCTGGACTTGTTCTTAAATCAGCTATAATTTTATCTGTATCAATAACTTTAGATAATGTATCTATCAAAGAATTGGCTAAATTAACAATAGTTTGGTTGCATGTTCTGGATATATTTTCAAAATGCTGCTGTTTTCTCGTCCTATCTAAAAATTCAAGCATCTCTTTTTCTTGCCATTCCTTCAGCTTCTGCTGTGCATATCTCGTGAGAAAAATTGACCCTGTTACTAAAATGCCCCCAACAATAAATTTATTCCGATGCCTTGAGAAGAAATGGCGTATTTTTGAAAATATAGCCATTTTCAAATATTATTGTATCTTTCGAATTTTAGTACTATATGTTTTGACTTATCATTCCACATGTTTTACATATATTTCAAGTGACAGAAGACAAAAACATAGATATCAGATAAACAATCCATTCCCATTTCCCATTCCGAACTTGGCAGTTTACACTCAGCTAGATATAGTGTACACTTGGCCAATGACAGTAATATAAGGTTAAGTACCAATCTATATATAAGGTACTTCTACCCTCCATAATAAGGTGCTAGTGATTCAATCAAAGCCATAATGTTTACTGCAACATATTATCCTCTAATTTCTGAAATGGTTTCTATTGCCTAATTTATAATTATATTGATAACTGAAAATGTAATTTCAGTTATCAGGAAGGAAGGAAGCCAAGTTTTTCAAACCTCCCACATGTTGTGTGAGGGAGGCGGGCTGCTTGAGTCATGAAGAGGAACTCTTTTAGCTACATTATATGTAGAGTGTGGGCAAATTTCGATGTTTGTATGTCGTATCTCGGTGACTATAGGAGATACAAAAAATGGAGAGAGCATTCTCGAGAAAAATTCACTGGCAAAAACCAAAATTTGCTATTGTGTTTTGTTTTCGAGTTATAAATAAAAAAATCGATTTTTCGACACTTCGACAAGTGTGAATATCATGGTTGTTTGTGAAGTTACGAGATAACTTTTACATTATTAAGGCACTTTTTTCTGTATAATTCAGTGGCGTCGAGAAAATTTTAAAAAAAGTGCAATTTCGAGTTATGGCCTTAAGATCAATTTTTTTTAATGGGAATCAATTGGCTGTGGTTTGGTTGGAACGGATTTTTTTTACCCTTTTTAATGATGTATCATATGTCGGGTCGTTTGTATGTGTAAGTCTTCAATAGTGAAAATAATATTTTACTACATTACTTTTTGCGTTTTTTACACGTGTTTCAAGCAGACAGATGTCATCTATGACTGATTTTGTCCATTTATTTTCATCAAATTGAAAAGTATTAACTGATTTAATCGTAAGAGTCAGGATGTCGTACGAAAATTACGAGAAATATGATATGTTAGAAAGCTTTATTCAAAGTAATAACAGTTGTGATTGTACATTGTACCTGAGATATATAATAAACCTAATAAATCTATTTCCAAGAGATTTAAAAAAAAATTAATTGCGGATCATTCAACAAGCCAAGACCAAAAGATATTTATATCTTATTATATAAGACAGTACTATACAACTATAAAAAAAACAATACAAATTACAATAAATGTTCAAACTGATGTCCATTATGGTTGATAGATAAATTATGCATTATGAATATGAATATTCGAAATGGAATTCACACAGTCTATAAAAATTTGTGTAAGTTAATTTATATCGTTACTGCTTTTCTTATATAATTTGTCATTTATATATCCCCAAAAGAAAAAATTTAGTGGCGTTATGTCAGGTGATCGTGGTGGCCACCTCACTGGAGCATTATTTCCTATCCGGTTACTTCTAAAATTAGTATTGAGCCATTCTGATACGATCCTTATATTATGAGGCGGTGCACCATTATGTTGGAAGAACTGACTTCGTGTCTCAATTAGGGGTATATTGTCCATGAATTCCTCAACAATTTCGTTGTACCGTTGGATATAAAGATTTTTTTGATATATATGATACATTAAAACACGACTGCCACGTATAGCACACCAAACACTAAAACCAAAGCGGCACTGAGATCGAACGACGACGATACGGCGAGGGTTCGTATCAGAACAGTAGTGCTCGTTATGCCTGTTAAAAATTTCAAAATTGCTAATGTATAATTCATCTGTCCAAACTATATTTTTATGGAAGAATGGATCTTGTTGGCATTTTTGATAATACCATATGCAAAACTCTTATCGTTGTTGGAAATCGGTTGGTTGCAGGTGATATTGTTTTTTTATTATATAAGGCTTGAATTTATGTCTTCAGAATACCCAAAGCTCGACCCCTCAAAATCCAAGCTTCAATCTGACGAATTGAAATTGATGGATTTGTAGCCGTCATTCCAATAATTACAGATATACTAGTTTCTTCAGCATCTTCAATGCTTTAATTTTTGGTATTGGCTTGTTGAATTATACGCAATTAATTAGATTTTGTTTTAATATTTCGAAAATATATTTATTAGGTTATCTTCTTTCTAAATTTCAAGGCAAACTACGATATTTTTTCTTAGTCGAATTACGGGATTTTTTATTAGCGATTTTTTCAATGAAAAAATTACCACGCCACTGTTTTCAGCGTGTCTCTGAATAGGTATGACAAAATTACCATAAAAAAGTATTCATTCATAACAAAGTTATGAGAACTCAAAATTCGAAAACTCACACTAACAGTCACAAAAAAATACTGATAGCCATAGAAATATTTAAAAAAAAATGATTTCAACAATAAAGTGCCACCAGATAAATACTCTACAATCCTCTCCAGCACTTCTGAAGTCATCTCCCGAAAGGCCAATAATTTCAATTTTCTATCTTGCAGCCATATGACACAAAATAATTCGAAGAAATGTAAGGTGAATATTGTTGAATCTTTCACAAGTGTTAAACCGTAATATCTTTTTCATGGTAACTAAGATTTAAATTGAAAAATCTATTAGGTCTTAGTTTCAGTTGATTTGCGTAATAACTTGAATGTAATTCCGTTATTTTCAGTAAAAATATTTACGCTATTTAATTTTTTTATCTGGTAGCACTTTATTGTTGAAATCATAAAACATATTTCCTATTTCCATGGCTATATGTTGATTAATGTATGTTTTTTTTTGTGATTGTTAAGTGATATTTTTCGAATTTTGAGTTCTCATAAGTTTGTTATGAATGAGTAGGTATTTTTTTATGAAATTTCGGTCATACTTATTTAGGGGCACGCGGAATACAGTGGCGTAGTAATTTTTTCAATAAAAAACCGCTTAAAAAAATCCCGAATTTCGACTACGAAAAAATATTGTAGTATGGCCTTAAAATTGGAATAAACATTTTAAATTTTGTCCAAAGGTAGACCTTTTAGTACTTGACATTTCAAAAAAAAAAGTGTTTGAAATCGGTTCACAACTTCAAATTTTACAGGGGTGTTTCCATTAAAAATGGGTCACACTGTATATATATATATATATTATATTAAATATATATATATATATATATATATATATAATATATATATATATATATATATATATATATATATATATATATTAAATGTACAAAAATGACGCAAGAAATAAACCTTAAATTTAGTCACCCTGTGTTTCCCTATTGACGGCTCGGATATTCTTCTTCACTATCGCTAATACTGTCGCTGGAAAACAATAAATTGCCTCATTTTTCAGTAAATCCAAATTTGAAGCATGAGTTACAGCCATTTTTGAATAATGTAAACAACTGCACTGGACCCGCCACGAGCTCTCGTACCTCGTGCCAAAAAACATGCACTCTACTGCATTTTCACTGATCTAGTTTCTCAATGGATCAAGAACCCTCACACTAAGCTCCCCAATGGATCATAAAAATTGCACTCGGTGCGCAGTGTATAATGACGTTCTGGTATAACCACACATTTTATTATTTATTTACTAGATTATTTGAAATTTAAGAAAATAGCAGATTTGATTACCCATTTGATATTGCCTTGCGAAGATGCCTCAAGGTAGAAAAAAAACTCCATTTAGTGGTAAAGCAAAAAAGGAACAATTGAAATTGAAGAAACAAAAACAAGGTACCATATAGTTGCAATACCGGCATAAATTGTAGTTGCAAAAGTTTTCAAAAATTAAAAAGGCTGTTAAATATTCTGGTATATCAAAATTCCATTTAGCACTATACATTACTCTAGTATCTGATGAAATATACTACTTCACAAACAAATGGAATTTTTATCTTTCATACTTCAATGTAGCTTCTTTGTACTTTAAATAAGCTATATATGTATGCATCTTTTAGACTACATGAAGAAACTTCTAAGCATGCCTTTTTGCATATACCAAAGTGCATAAATACCCCATATATGCTTTTATCTGAAAGCTTATTTCATTTTGTTTCTAAACTAAATAAATTACAGTTTTGTAATCTTAATTACCAAACCCTTATACCTAATAATTCTGAGTATACTTAGTAAGTTCTTGTTTGTTGCCATGAATGAATTCTCTACACTTTGAATTAAATTTCTTCAGATTATTTATTTGTGTATTTTCAGTAGGCAATAAATTATAAATTTTTTGTCCAGGGTAATTGCTGAATCTCAAGTTCACATTTTTATAGCTCGGTGGTAATTTTAATTCCATAAGAATTTGATTCCTCGTTTGATGATTGGGACTTATATATTGCTTCAAATTTTCCTTACAATGAACAAAACAGATGAAACATTTAAATGTCTTACATCAGAAATATCTCTGTAATATTGTGATAATGTCAGAGAACGTTTATCTTTTCTGCATATTTCTTTGATTATATAATTCTATGCAATATTCAACTCTTATTCAAAATTTCTCTTAGCTGGTAATATTTGTAAATTAGTTTCTTTCTAATGTTTTACATTTTTAAGATTTGGTTTCCATTTAATATGTTTGTCGATAATAAGGCCCTAGTATTTTTGACTTCATTGATATAATTATCAAAGTTTTTTACCTTTATGTTACTATTGTGAGGTTAACTTGATATTGTAAGAGAAAATACAATATATTTCATTTTTTCTATGTTTAATGTAAGCTTGTTACTATCCAACCATTCCTTAATTTTTATTAGTTGACCTTCTACTATTCCTCACACTTTGTTCCAGGATTGATCAGAGGAAATAAGAACCTTGTTATTAGGATATGATATTATAGTGCCATTTATTTTTGTCTCAGTTAAACAGTTAATATAGGTCACAAACAGTATAGGTCCAAGGGCTGTTCCTTGGGGTATTCCATTCATGGCTTATTGGATTTGTTAAAAAAGACAATGTTTTTTTTGTGTATAACTGAAAATAAAATTGAAATTATTTCAATTTCAGTAATAAAATAGACCTAGGATAAACTGATCAAACAATATCAACAAATATTGGAAACAAAGCAGTAAAAATTATTTTGACTATATATAAACATTCACCAAAAACTTGATATATAATACTACTAATTTTTTTTAAGGAGCTCTATAGACAGTAGCAATTGGAAGAAACGATAATTTCAATAAATGTATTTTGCAATAGATCTACTTAAAATTTGACAGTATGGAATTGAATTTTGTTGTAGAGCAACTAATGTTCTTCAAATCATATTTGGAATGATCAATGTGTTTGATATATATACTTTGTTGTACTCTGGCAACTCTTCCTGCAAACTAGTAATTTTATTTTGAACTTTCAGTTTGTTCACTAATTTTTCCAAATATGTAACAGAGACATATCATTATAATGTTTTTTACTTTCGATTATGAATATATGCTCTTGAAATTAGTGATATTCATTGTTTATTATGTTACAATTTTGTTCTGTTGGAAACCACTGGTGTTTTCAATGATGTTTATTAAGGTAATTCTTTTTCTATAGTATATTTCAATAAGAGCATGTGAGCCGTTTAGTTTCAGGCTGCATATTGCGCATGTGGATCAGTGCAGTCCTATGGATATATCTCTGAATGTCGGCGAAAAATAACTTAACTAATTTTACTCAAATTATTGAACTGCAAAAAAATGGATCTAGGAAGTTTTCCCTAAAATTAATTTGGGGTGGATATATATATATATATATATATATATATATATATATATATATATATATATATATATATATATATATATATATATATATATATATATATATATATATATATATATATATATATATATATATATATATATATATATATATATATATATATATATATATATATATATATATATATATATATATATATCACTTCCTGAAATGAAAGAAAGAAAATTTATTAGTCCAAGAATCAAATGAAACATCATAATTATAATGTCTGTTTCTTGTTTACATACTCTAAATAAAATTTTAATACTGTGTTGTTCCAGGTTAATGAATATTTTTCATGATTTTTATATGATTGATCCAATATATCATAAATTTTTGATGTAGGTAATATGTTTTCCTACATTGTAGGCAAACATTTTACTCACAACAAGACTAATAAAGAGTTTTGTAAGTGTAAAAACATTTTGTAATTGTTGGGTCGGCTGAATAAATTTTTTTATTTAGTGTAACATTTGTGAGATTCTTGGAAAGGACATTCAATTCTTAGGATAATTTATATGGTGTACTATTGCTGAATGTTACTAGAAGGAATATATTTTTTGTTGTTTTTATAATGTTCAGAAAGTTCTAATCTATTCTTTCTGTTTATAGACTTGTCTAGACCATTATTACTTGAAAATTCAGGAGACGGTAGTGTTAGCAATATCAGAAAACTAAATTACCATGCGAAGAAACATCCGGATGCAGAAACCAATCGTTATGCATTGGCATTTTATAAAGAAACTGAAGAAGAAATCAAGCAGCGCAAAGAAATAGCTAGACAAACTTTGGTACCTGTGGCAGAAGAAGAATTAGAAGCAACAGATTTTTTTCCAGTTGAGTTGGATTTTCCTAAGAGGCCAGAATGGTCTTATGAACTGTCGAAATCAGAGTTAGATGCTAAAGAAAATAGGTACTTCACTGTAAGTTGAAATAGGTGGGAATGTATAAAATATAAAATAATATGTTCTGTTTTTGGTGAAATCTTCTTCAGGAATACTTGAAAAAAATTAAACAAAATTTCCCTGTCCAAGATATAGGATTTTTTGAATTGAATTTAGAGACATGGAGGCAACTATGGAGGGTTATAGAAATGTCAGATATTATTTTATACATTGTGGATATTAGATTTTCTGTAAGTAGCAATAATATAATATAATATAATATATAATATAATAAACATCATAGTTTTTTTGCTAGTTCCTTGAGCTATTTAAAAAAATCCTTTTGTAGGCTTTGATGTTTCCACCATCTCTTTTCAATTATGTGATCCAAGACCTCAAAAAAGGTTTCATTCTGGTTCTAAATAAAATTGACTTAGCACCAGCACCGTTAGTTGTAGCATGGAAATCCTATTTCAAAGAAAAATATCCAGATATCCATATAGTGATGTTCACAACCCTACCTGGTTATAATCTCATTGGAAAACAATCAGATAAGGCAGGTAAGTCATAATATTTTGAATAACGTCAGATAGATCTTTTTTTCATATTTCCTGTTTCTTTTTAATCAGGTCTTCAAGTTCGAAGACGAAGAGGAAAAATTCGTATGGCTGCAGAGGGTGCTGAAATGTTACTAGAAGTATGCAAATCTATTGTTGGAAATGAAGTGGATCTTTCTAGTTGGGAGAATAAAATTCAAGAAGAAATTAATTTGGAATGTGATGAAAATGAGAAAACTGAAGTAGGTGAAATACTTCTACAGAAAACTATTGATACTGATTTTTACCAACATGAGAAATATAAAAATGGTATTCTTACAATAGGTGAGTTGGTATATTATAGGTCCTGGAAATTAGGATCAATCAAAGTTCATCTGTTAATTCAGATCAAATAGGGATGAAAACTATGTATTTTTTAAATATTTTGGCATTAATCATACATTGATTCAGAGAATGTTTTATTTGGATCTGATTCAGTCGTATATTATATAAAAATATATGACATGTGAGGGAAAAATTCTTTCATTATACATTAATGGAGAAAAGCTTCAAAATATTCACATCTACTCACTGATATTTATTTTCATCAATCTGTCATTTTCAAGTCTATATACTACAAGCCCAAATTAGTTATATGTATATATATATATATATATATATATATATATATATATATATATATATATATATATATATATTATATATCTATATATATATATGTATACAGAGCTGTGCCAAAGCATTGTGCTTTGTGCTCGTGAAAGCACTCGGAGCCCTTTTGTGCTCCCGAGCACCATGCTTCCGAGCCCTTTTCAAAAGCAGTGCTTAGTGCTTAGTAATTGAAGTCCTTCAACAAAAGGCTTTGTGCTTAGTAATCCCAAAAGTGCTCCCGAGCACTGATGTGCTCCCAAGCACTTCTGCGGATTACTAAGTCCTGAGCCAAACTTGTCGTAACACGAATATGCGTATGCGGCGGCGCTATGATCGTACGTTGATATCATTCCAGTGTTAAACATCTCACGTTAGTGTCAAGTCAATAAAAAAAATTATATATATAAATAAATAATTATTTATAAAATACAACACCCCCCTTCCATCAAGTGCTCCTGTTGAAAGACTGTTTTCATTTGCGTCTATAGTAAATGCACCAAGACGTCATGCTCTGAGTGACAGGAACTTCGAAAACTTAGTTTTATTAAAAGCTGATGGGGATCTTTGAATATTTTTTCATTTTGATGAGTTGTACACCATTACTTATATGTTACTTGTATGTAGTCAATGCATTGAATGAAAATTTTGGATTTTTTTATGGGCATGGAACTCAACTATCTAAATCGCATAGTTTTTTCAGTACCTATATTCTGATGAAATATGAATAATACGCATGGGATTTTTAATATGAAATAATGAATCTTTAAATACTCTGTGCTTTCCATAAGGGTTTCTTCTATTTGATATATTAATCATCACTTAGGTGATTAAATACTAATACTAAGATTCTACACAGGTCCTTTTTTATCCTATTTTCAATAAAATCTGTTTCATTTAGCTAATATCAATGTTCGTAGGTCACAGATTACAGAAGCATATCTTGTTTCTGTATTATTGAATTTAAATGTATCTATGATCTTTATGAAATTGATCAAAAATGGCGTGTGAGAATGCCTATGCTTATAGTTATTTATGTATCAAGGGAGTTATAAGGATGTTAACTACAGAGGGCAACAGATTTCAATCCAGAGGGACGTAAGTCACCCTCCGTACAATGTACGATTTTTTTGGGAATTTAGTGGAATTCCAATATTCAATTGGATGTTTCCCTGAACCTCTCTTCGAGCAAAATGACGTGCGGGACAATGAAATGTTCTGCTCTTTTCAAATATCTCAATCAAATTCCAAAATTTTAATATATTATGTTGAATCTCCGCTTGGAAGAAGTCCAGTTTTTAAATACGGACCTGGAATTTTCTGGAACTTTAAATATAAATCGGTCGACCTGTGGAAGTGCATCATACGTTCCAAATATCAACCAACTACGCTGGTTGGTTCAAAAGTTATGAGGAATTGAAATTTTTGGTGCATAAACTCGGTTATGGAATTGATTAGACCTATCATATATCGATTTTTTCGACTCGCCTAGGATAGCTCTAGCTCAGGTTGTGGTAGGTATGTTCATTTATCAATGAAACACCCTGTATAGTTCTGTACCAGCTCATAATGAGCATCGAATTTGTAACACCCTGTGCATCTCTTCTCACTCGTCAATAACCTCATACTCATATGCCAGCAATTTCTTTAACGATTAAAATAACCTCAATTTCAACAATTCCTAAAAAAGTACTTAGGGCTTAGTGCTCGAAATGTCAAATTACTTTCACAAAGTGCTTAGTAATCGCAAGCCTTTTGTAAAAATAAGTGCTTAGTGCTCGAGACCGGGAGCCTTTTTTTTCAAGTGCTTAGTGCTCGAAGCACTATTCTTCAGTGCTCGTCACAGCTCTGTATGTGTATATATATATATATATATATATATATATATATATATATATATATATATGAGTGTGTGTGTGTGTATGAATGAATATTTTCATATTATAGGATGTATTGGGCAGCCTAATGTTGGAAAATCTTCACTGTTGAATGCTTTAAAAGGTAAAAAAGTTGTCAGCGTTTCAAAAACACCAGGACATACTAAACATTTCCAAACCATATTTTTAACTCCAAACTTAAGGCTTTGTGATTGTCCAGGATTAGTATTTCCATCTAAAGTTCCTAAAACCTTACAAGTGTTGATGGGGAGCTTCCCAATTGCTCAGTTGAGAGAACCTTATACTACAGTAAAATTTATTGGTAAGTAATTAATATATTTGATATTATACTAAGAATATACAGAATATATAGTATTTCTATAATTATACCGAAATTAGTATATTTCTCATTCTTCTAACTTTGATTAACCCAAGCGAGTAATATAAGCAAATTATTGAAATATTAATGTCAATTGAGTGACATCCTTTTGAACTGTGTTACATTTAAACAAGAAAAATATATTCATATACTTTAGGCATACATATAATCCGTAAAATATTACTTATTTGCTCAAACAAAAATGTTTGGGTAATGTTATGCAAGTATGATTGTATCGGGGGTATTTCCCTCAATTCTGAAGAACGCAATGGTGACTCCAGTGTTCAAGGGCGGTGAGGCAGATAATGTAACGAATTATAGGCCAATCTCCGTTCTACCATCAATTAGTAAAATCTTCGAAAAAATCTTAAAAGCGAGATTATGCACATTTCTAACAAGGTATAATCTGCTGTCAACATCTCAGTATGGGTTTAGAGACAATAAATCTACTACTGATGCATTCACTCCCTAACAAAAACCATCTATAAATCTCTAGATTCGAGTACACCTTCCATAGGTGTTTTCATAGATCTAAAAAAAGCATTCGATACGGTCGACCACTCCATACTTTTAGATACCCTGGAAGATATGGGAGTGAGAGGTAATGCACACAGGTTACTCAAAAGCTACTTGGCAAACAGGAAACAAACAGTAAAAATTGGAGGCCAAGTCAGTACAGAAATGAAAATAACATGTGGTGTTCCTCAGGGGACAGTACTGGGACCTTTGTTATTCGTGATTTATCTAAATGACTTATTCAAACAAAAAACAATTGGAAAAATTATAAGTTTCGCGGACGACGCGGTCATATACTATGAAAATGACGACTGGTAAAATCTAAAACTGAACATTGAGAAAGACCTAGAAAAACTCAAAGACTGGTTCGATAGTAGATTGCTTTCTATTAATTTCGATAAAACAGTATATTTACCGTTTAGCAGTCTCTCAACATCCTTGCCAGAATACACTTGGAACATTCAACAAGATTTTGTAATTAAGCCTGCGAAAAAAATTAAATATCTGGGTATATATATAGATAATCATCTCAGGTGGGACCATCACATGAAGTATTTAACAAAAAAACTACGCTGTATTTTATTTCGACTCAAACAAGTTGGAAGATTCTTGAATTACAAATACAGAAAAATTCTATACCACAGTTTAGTCGAACCACACTTGAATTATGGCATTATTGGTTGGGGAGGAGTATCAAAAACTCACCTGCATGCTCTTGAGGTCTCTCAAAAACGATTTCTTCGAATAATACTGAATAAACCTGCAAGATATTCAAGTAATTTGCTGTATTTGGAAACACAAATATTGGACATCAGACAATTGTACATCGTTCAGATGCGATGCCAATTATGCAAGAGCAAAACTGAACATTACACTCCAAACCATCCATATGCGACAAGAACAGGGCACCACCATTGTATACCACTGGTTTCTAAATCAATTGGACAGAGAAGCTATTGGTATCTAGCTCCAAAATTATGGAATTATTTACCAAAAGAAATAACTCATGAAACTTCTCTGAAACGCTTCAAAAAGCAATTAATATCATTTATAGAGAAAAACAAAAGAGCGAATATTCATAAACTGATCGAAGGATAAACAACTATAAAAAAAAATAAGAAAAAGAAGAAGGTAACCTCTGGAATGTGTTGTTTTGTGCTTGTATTTGTCTGTACCATCTCACGGAACATTGGATTTCCGTTATTGTAAATGATTGCCTATGTTGAGATATATTGATACTCATGTTCATGTATACTATATTATCTGGAAATTTTATTTTTATGTACATTTATTTGACACTTGGCCTATTCCTATTTATTCAGTCAGTTGTAATTGTCTTTATTGTAAATCCACAAACAAGTATATATAATACTTCTGTGTGATATTGTCATGTTTATTCATATACATGTTTATATTTATATTGTTTCAAATCATATACTATTGTATTGATTTTTCTTACTACGAATAAACGTCATTATTATTATTATTATGATATTTTGTCGTTTAGCGATATGGTTTTTAGAGCAATATTGAAAAATGTTATTAATTTGCCTTTGATTTTTTTGATTGTACAATTTGGTTAGGAATTCATTATTTGCAATCAAAATATTGCAGCTGAAAGAGTAGATTTACCAAAATTACTCAGAATTAGTCATCCTGATAATGATGATACTTGGTCCGCCATGGACGTATGCGATGGATGGGCCAAAAAGCGCGGTTACATAACAGCCAAAGCAGCTCGATTGGACACTTACAGGGCTGCTAATAGTCTGCTTCGAATGGCACTAGATGGAAAGATTTGTCTATGCATGAAACCCCCAAAATATTCTTGTAGAACAGGTATGTTAAATAAATTATGTTATACTAATGATTCATATATTAAAATAATTATTTGGCCGAAAATTTCACTATATGTTAAAACAATTATAACAATCTTTTGGAAATTTTAGAGATAAGTACTTACCATATAAGTAAAACTCCAGTTGTGAATGGCCAATTAATTTCCATTTATCCCCATTATGTGTCTCATGAAGGACTCTTATTCTATCTCAGTCTCGATAATAATATATTTTTTTAATATAATAGTGAAACATTATTTCAAGTGTTAATTATAATTATCAATATTAATTATGTTTCATCAAGTGATTAGCGAATACTGAGTGCCAGTTATTATTGATAAATAATTATAAACCAGTAATAATAATATAGTGTCGAATCATAATCAGTCATTTTAGAATATAGTGCTATTAGTTTGTGAAATTTGATAACAAATCTTACATCCTATAATTTCAGAAAAGAATATATATATATATATATATATATATATATATAATTAATAAATATAGTATATAATATTATATATAATTATTATATCTATATATATATTATATATATTATAGTATATACTTATATATATATGTAATATATATATATATATATATATATATAAATAATATAAATATATATATATATATATATATATATATATATATATATATATATATATATATATATATATATATATATATATATATATATATATATATATATATATATATATATATATATATATATATATATATATATATATATATATATATATACTGACCTCTTAGTGAAAAACGTTTTAATATGTATTTAAAGAAAAAGTATTTTCAAATTAAACACTACAAAATTTCGCGATATAATAACAAATTTAGAATTCATCATTTAATTACCCTAGTACAGCTGGCTAACTAAGAAGTTATGATCGACGTCTAGATTATCTTCAGAAAACCTTATTATGTTATAGAACATTGAGACGCCCAAAAGATTAAAGCGATAGACAGGCATTTTCGGCCTTATTTGTGACTCGTCGGTATCACATATCAATCGATTGAAATGACTAGGTAAATGATGCTTAGCAATCAGTTGCACTGCATAACCTGTTGGAAAACGCACAACAACGTCGTTGTGTGCGTTGCAATCTTGAACACATACATTTTAGCAACAGTATTCATTTTTAAAAGATAAAATATAACGCCACCAATAAAATTATATGAAATGGAGGCTCTTATTAAATTGATAGGTCAGGATAATGATAAGAAATTATAACTATTGCGCAGTTGAGAAAGTCTACTTTTACACGACAATGCGGAAACGCTTTTCCGCACTAACGAGGAAATTCGCCACTTTCCACACTAAAATGCACACGGTAAAGTGCATTTTTTGGCAATCTCGTAGAAATAAGAAATAATTAACACAAATTAACCATAGACTTTGAATACTTTGGTTTATACTCAATGGGAGCTTTCCAACTGCGACACAGAGCGACACTGTGTGACACAGTGTTCATCGCTTGTTCCAACTACGACGCAGTGACACACGGACGAACACAAAAAAAAGTTGAGTTGGAGCGTGTAGTGTTTCAGTGCTACCAACATTTATAATCTATTTATTGCATTAACGTTGGCAATGGTTTTAATTATTAATTTATTAGATGATTATCATTGCATCATATCATATTAATATGTCACTTACAGTTTTCATTAGTTAACGAGATACAAAATTGGCTAATGACGGTGTACGTAATTCGTAATAAACCGAAACAGAAATCACTTGTCCATTGCCTTTTGAAATAACGATGGCTGCGCTCTCTGGCGTTTTACATAAAAATCAAAAAGGCTTTCCAACAAGCACCCGTACACCGTGTTCGGTAGTGCGACACAGAGTGGCACGGTGCTGCCTTGTTGGAAAGCTCCCTATATTGTCACTCTGTAACTAACATATCCACAGAAGATACACAATTGGTGCACTGTAAAATATTGTTCAATTCAATATATTCAAATATTCATGCAATAAATAATAAGTCCTCCTAATTAATATAAAGTATTATGTAATAAACCTTCTCCTTCATGTATCAGTTATATACTCCACTTTCAGTTGTTCCAACTAGGTACAGTTGAAAGTCATAGATTTGTGACTTCTATTTGGTCTCTGTTATACAATTTGATTTAAATTTAATTGAAAGTGTCATCGTTGATGGATGATCTGCTGTTATACATTTCTCTTTTGATTCTCGTTTTGGTATTATCAGCAATTCTTACTCACAGATTTTTGGTCTGCACATCCGGAAGTTCAAAAAGTTATATGGATTCAAGCCAAGTCTAACCAAGAGCGACTCACAGAGCCGTCTACATTCATCCTTGAAGACTCTGACTCATCAGATACTGAACATTCACAAGAACTACCAACTGAACAAACCAAACCTAATATCAAGGAAAAATCATCTGAAGAAGATGGTGATGATACTGAAGAAGAAAGTGAGGAAGAAATCAATGTAGTCGCCAACAGGTTTGCAGCTCTACAGTAATAAGTTAAGCTTTTGTTACATAGTTTGATTATGCTAGCAATATTTTCCTTTGTCATCGTTATTTTTCAATTAGCACATATTCCAATTATTCTTGTACATAGAAAATAAAACTCTTTTCAGTTTACATAGTTTGCATTGAGAAGATATCGTGAAAAGAAATTAATATATAGGGATCAAGTAGACCTTAATATTTTAAAGATCCTTCACTACGCCAATTTTCATTCCATCCTTTCATCATATTTTGGGGAGAGTTCCCATATTGTTCACCGAAAATGGGCTTTAAGAACTAGACTTCGTATTGGATACAGAGAAACTTATCGTGGCTTATTTGCGAAAAATAACATCTTAACAGTATATATATATATATATATATATATATATATATATATATATATATATATATATATATATATATATATATGTATATGTATATGTATATATATATATATGTATATGTTGTATATATATATATATATATATATATATATATATATATATATATATATATATATATATATATATATATATATATATATATAGGGTGATTCATAAAGGGTGGCGATCGGCCGCATGTCGGAAACCGTATGTCCTAGAATTTTTGGAAAAAAATTCTTATATGAAAATCTGCCGTAAAAAAATGATTAAAAATGTTTTTGAGTCCATAGTTTTCCGCTAGGTAGCGCAATCTACCACTTATAAAATATAATTGGATTTTTTACGAAATATTCCCCAATTTAGGCTGGTAAAAAATATCAACTTTAGAAACTACTGTCCTAATTCTACAACTTTTGTTGGAGTCATTTTTCTGTATTACCTATTTTGAAATGGTGGGGGAAGTTCTCTATCTTTGACATAAAAAAGACTGTAACGCCATAATGCATGCACCGATTTTCGAAAACATAGACTATGCAAAGAGTATTGAATGTAGATTTCAGTCACTAATAACAAAAACACTTTTAATTTTCCAGTCGGCAACTAGAGGGCGTTATGTAACAGCTAGCTCTATTTATGATTTTTTTCGAGAAATTTCAAATGCAATGCTATAAATCTAACTAGCTAACAAAAAGTCAAATTCGATGACTTATTGACCTGTCAAAACCGCGAACTGATATCTCTTTTCATTCCAAAGATATTGGTATTTTCTGATGAGTGTTGGTGATTGTTGTCTCGCCCTGTAAGGTGGAAGAGAAATTATGTTGCTAAAATTGTTTTGAAAATAGAATAACAAATAGCAACGCATCACAGAAATATTTATTAACATTACATAATGAAACAAAACTAAGGGAGCTACTCAAAACAGCAATTTACAAAACGCTCCCACTATCTCATTATTTTAAATACTCAAAATGCTTGCCAGTATTTGCTTTGAACTATTTCGGATGAAAATTTTTGGGTAAAAATTCAATCCCAAATCTCTCAAACGATCTCTTTTAGTTTTATGTTCATGGACGAGCTGCAATATTACGAATGATGTTAAACTGTTGAGAGATAGATATTTCAAAAGTCAGCAAGTTACCTATGGAAATGACACTAATGTTTTATGATTGTTTACTTTTAAATTTTTATTGCTGTCAAATTTATTCTGAGTGTTTGCAAACTAACTCTTGTATAATGCCTTTTTATTCAAATGAAGAGGCATATGATATGCTCAGTGTAGATTTTGAAAGTCTACAAAATGAAGTAATTGCTGAAAGGGAGTATGCGATACGATATCCTGAAAGACGGTGTCATTCTCGGAATTATTCAAAAGGATTGGGCACAAACAAGATTGCAAGAACCGGGGCAATGTTTCAAACCTGTCGCATTAAGAAATAGGATACGTAGAAGTCGCAATGAAGAAAATGTTATTAAACGTATTGGTGTTAGTTAAGTCTGAACCCCATTTGTGTATTCGAAACATTGCAAGAGATCTAGGATTGAATAATTCTTTGGTGTGCCAAGAATATTAAAGGATTATAAAAATGCACATCCTTATCATATTACTTCACAACAGCATGAAATTAGTCCAGACAAAAATTGTAGATCAGATAATTTATCTATAAAAATTTCAAAATACTTTTTCTTCTAAGAGTCACCGTTTTTGAGATATAAACGATTCAAAAAGTTGAAATAATTGTAATGCGTCATAATATGCACGTTTCAACGCCACCTTTTGAGGCTAGTGTTTTTTGCATTTCTTCAACTTTCTGAATCGTTGATCTCAAAAACGTGGCTCTGAAGAAAAAACTTATTCAAACGTTTTTTATAGATAATTAGGTGATCTACAATTTTTGTCTAGACTAATTCCATGATAAAACTTACTGCTTTGCTGAAAATCGCAAAAGAACCGTTTTTGTGACATTCGACCCTGAGTAAGTTTTTTTGCACGTATCAGAGAGATGAGGACTTTTTAGATTTCATTTTTAATGGTGTTTTGAGCAATCCTACCAATTTTCAACTGGGAGCGAATTTTTGTAACTTCACTCCTATTTTTTTTGGTCTAATTTGATCGGACTAGTTTTGTTTCATTATGTAATGTTAGTAAATATTTTCATGAAGCGTTTCTACTTGTTTTTTTTTCAAAACAAGTTTAGCAACATAATTTCTCTTCCACCTTACAGGGCGAGACAACAATCACCAACATTCATAAAAAAATGCCAATATCTTTGGAATGAAAAGAGATATTAGTTCGCGGTTTTGACAGGTCAATAAGCCATCAAATTTGGCTTTTTCTTAGATAGTTAGATTTATAGCATTGCATTTGAAATTTCTCAGAAAAAATCATAAATAGAGCTAGCTGTTACATAACGCCCTCTAGTTGCCGATTGGAAAATTAAAAGTGTTTTTGTTATTTGTTACTGAAATCTACATTCAATACTCTTTGCATAGAATCTATGTTTTCGAAAATCGGTGCATGCATTATGGAGTTACAGTCTTTTTTATGTCAAAGAAAGAGAACTTCCCCCACCATTTCAGAATAGGTAATACAAAAAAATTACTTTAACAAAAGTTGTAGAATTGGGATAGTAGTTTCTAAAGTTGATATTTTTTACCAGCCTAAATTGGAGAATATTTCGTAAAAAATCCAATTATATTTTATAAGTGGTAGATTGCGCCACCTAGCGGAAAACTATGGACTCAAAAACATTTTTAATCAATTTTTTAGGGCAGATTTTCATATAAGAATTTTTTTCCCCAAATTCTAGGACATACGGTTTCCGAGATACGTCCGGTCGCCACCCTCAATGAATCACCCTGTATATAAAATAACGAAATGTATCAAAGTTGGTATTTTTTAAATGGAATACCCTGTATATTATTTCATTTTTGGATTTTACAGTGAAAAAAATGCCAGTTTCATTGGTTTAATTCACCTAAACCTCATGGCTTTTGAAATATTTCGTATTTTGTGAAAATGTAGTATCAGTTTCAACGCTTAAACTCTCAACTGGTGTTTTCTCGCTTTTAACCAAATTAATGTTTAGGCCTACTAACTGGATCAAACTTTATGTCGCACTTGAAAATATTGACCAACTTAGACTTGGAGTGTAAAAATGAAGGTAAAATAATTGTAAGCTTTAAACGGCACTAACTTATTCAACTTAAATGGGACACCCCGTATTTGATGTCACCAACAGATGTAAAATTTAATTGTCTATCGAATACCTGATTCCAATCGATATCTCTTCACGTTTTCAATTATCATTTTCATCTTGCAAACTGATTTTGAGTAATTTATCATTTATCAAGTCACACATGGCGTTTCGAGAAATCAGAATTGATTGAAATAAACATTAAGATCATAATATATGCGCTTATTTTTCAATATCTCAAATGATATGTACTAGTTCAAATTATGAAGGAAAAAAATTATGGATATGAAACAAGCAATATTTTATATCAAGTGTTAAAAATGGCGATCATCATACTCTATTTATTATTAATTATCGTATGGTGATCTACAAATTCACTCTTAAATACAGGTAAAGTATGAGACTCTAAAAACAACAGTATCCTTTTTATAAAACCTTTAGCAACATTTGGAAACATACGCGGGCTTACATTTAGAGAAGCTTC
The DNA here is from genome assembly GCA_030704885.1 of Cynegetis impunctata. Taxonomy (NCBI): domain Eukaryota; kingdom Metazoa; phylum Arthropoda; class Insecta; order Coleoptera; family Coccinellidae; genus Cynegetis; species Cynegetis impunctata. The sequence goes on from JARQZK010003620.1 coordinate 44,510, forward strand.
TCTGAAACGCAGTTTCATATTGTCTGGTGTTGTTGGGGGTGTGTATTATACCACACTTGTGAAATATTGACTTACTTATACATGGTTTGTAAAAATAAAGGTAAAATTATTGCATATATTATTATAAATCTTTAAACGACACTTACTTGTTTAACTTAAATGGATCGCCCCGTATTTTATGTCACCAACAGATGTGAAATTTAATTGTCTATCGAATACCTGAATACATTCCTATCGATAACTCTCCACGTTTTTATATAAAATGAGCATTTTCATTTTGCAAACTAATTTTAAGAAATTTTTTATTTACCAAGTCTCCCCTGAAAACAGCTTTTCTTAATGTTATCCCGCGTGTGTTATAAGATGTTGCTGAAGGTTTTATAAAAAGGAAAGGTATGTGTTTTGAGTCTGGTGGTCACCATTTTGAACGCTTGATATAAAATATTGCTTGTTTCATATCCATAATTTTTTTTCCTTCATAATTTGAACTAGTACAGGGATGGCGAACCTATGGCACGCGTGCCTCAAATGGCACGAAAGAAAATATTGATGGCACGCACAAAAATATGCTTTTTATAATTGAAAAAAAAAGGAATAAATCTACAATTAACTATTCAAAATGAAGAATCATATTTGATCTATAAAACAAAATCCATCAAACCCAGCACTCATACTTTGAATATAACAAAGAATAATACAAATATAAAATACTTAACGTCTTACATGCAACAGTAAGAATCACATCAAAGTATGTGTATTTTGTAAAAAAAATTAAATAACTTAATAAATTCAAACAGATGCGATTTTTAAAATAATTCTATATTAATAAAATTGTTCGATACAAAATTTTTACCCGTTTGTTTATTGAATTATAATAATTTCTCGAGAGTGTTGGTGAAAGAAAAATATGAAATAAAAAACAAAATCGAAGAATCATGTTGGACAATTTTAGTTTGGCACGTTAGTAATTTCATAAAGATTATTTACAAACTTGTGGCACGGACTCTGAAAAAGGTTTGCCAACAATCAAATCATGAAAAATATACTAGTCGACCATGGTCAATTTCATACATTACATAAAGTGAATAAGGAAAATTCTTTAATAATTTAAAAAATTATCAAACAACTTTCCAAGGAAGCTGGTTATATATATCATATACACCACTGTTGTAGAGTAGATATCTTCATATCAGGAGGTACGTGTTTAAGCGACGAATTTCTGCATTTTCAGTCTAAGCGGTGAATTGTTGTTTCCCAATATCTTTGGTGGGATGGCGCTCTGGATTGTTATCCAGCCAGTGTTACTGACCACGATTTCTATTGGGGAACAATTAGAAATTTGTTAATTCACTCCGAGTCAAATAAGCTGCACTGATGAGATCTAATAAGATCGAAACAGCTGTATGCAGATTTTGAGTCGGGGTGACTTGACAATTTCTATAATTCGGCGTTCGATTGTGAATGCAGATTTTGCGTTGCTGAATAGGTATAACCAGCTTCCTTGGAAAGTTGTTTGATAATTTTTTAAATTATTAAAGAATTTTCCTTGTTCACTTTATGTAATGTATGAAATTGACCATGGTCGACTAGTATGTTTTTCATGATTTGATTGTTTCTATTTTTGCGTATTAAGCGACTAGAATATTCGGAGCGCGCTCTCGTGAGTATATCCAAAGGTTTTAAATCACTATGTTAGTGTGCCTTGGAATCATATACACCACTGTTGTAGAGTAGATATCTTCATATCAGGAGGTACGTGTTTAAGCGACGAATTTCTGCATTTTCAGTCTAAGCGGTGAATTGTTGTTTCCCAATATCTTTGGTGGGATGGCGCTCTGGATTGTTATCCAGCCAGTGTTACTGACCACGATTTCTATTGGGGAACAATTAGAAATTTGTTAATTCACTCCGAGTCAAATAAGCTGCACTGATGAGATCTAATAAGATCGAAACAGCTGTATGCAGATTTTGAGTCGGGATGACTTGACAATTTCTATAATTCACCGTTCGATTGTGAATGCAGATTTTGCGTTGCTGAATACGTATAACCAGCTTCCTTGGAAAGTTGTTTGATAATTTTTTAAATTATTAAAGAATTTTCCTTGTTCACTTTATGTAAGGTTTGCCAACCCTGTAACTAGTACATATCATATATTATGATCTTGATGTTTATTTCAATCAATTCTGATTTCTCAAAACGCCATAGGTGACTTGATAAATGATAAATTACTCAAAATCAGTTTGCAAGATGAAAATGTTCATTTTATTTGAAAACGTGAATAGATATCGATTGGAATGTATTTAGGCATTCGATAGACAATTCAATTTTACATCTGTTGGTGACATCAAATACGGGGTGTCCCATTTAAGTTGAATAAGTTAGTGCCGTTTAAAGATTGCAATTATTTTACCTTTATTTTTACACACCAAGTCTAAGTTAGTCAATATTTCACAAGTGCGACATAAAGTTTGATCCAGTTAGCAGGCCTTTTCATTAATTTGGTTAAAAACAAGAAAACACCAGTTGAGAACACAAAATACGAAATATTTCAAAAACCATAAGGTTTAGTTGAATTAAACCAATGAAACTGGCATTTGTTATCACTGTAAAATCGAAAAATGAAATAATATACAGGGTATTCCATTCAAAAAATACCAACTTTGATACATTTCGTTATTTTGGCACACCCTGTACAACATGAAAATATTTTTAAAATGTTGTTCTAATAGGTCCCTATCCATCCTGAAGAAAAAAAATTTATAAAATCAAATACTGAAGCCGTAACTCTTCGTGTTGAATAACGTGAATAACCCTGTATATATAATTATATATATATATATATATATATATATATATATATATATATATATATATATATATATATATATATATTATCTATATATATCTCTATATATATATATATATATATATATATATTATATATAGTATATATATATGTATATATATATATATATTATATATATATATATATATATATATATATATATGTATATGTATATATATATATATATATTATATATAATATATATATTTATAAATATATATATATATATATATAAATATATATATAAATATATATATATATGTATATATATATATATATGTATATGTATAAGGTAAAGGTGGCAAACATTGACACCACTTTAAAAAAAATATTACAGAAATTTTTATTTATGCAATATAGCAATCATATTCCAATAATGAGAATCTTTTGGGTGTTGTTCCGCTCTTTTGCTATTATTCCTGCCCTTTAAAAAGAAAATACGACTATGAATTTATCTTTTTTAAAAATTGTCAAGTGTCAATGTTACCCCACATAAGTACAACATTGACACCTATAGAAAATTGCGTTTGAACCTGCTTCGTGGCAAAGTAGGATAAAGTTTATGTAAGATTGACACGAGAGTGGAACTCATAAAAATAAAAAAAATATTTTTGGTATTAAAAAACAACTTTTAATGCTTGAAAATCTAGTATGCAGGAGATCAGAAAACGAAAAAAATGGAAAATTCAAATTAGAATGAAAACGAGCTGAAATTCTTGTACAAACATAAAAAAGATTAGAAACTCATATCAAACATAAGCATAAATACTACTGTACGGCTATTTTTGGCAAAACTTTTGCCAGATTAAAATAATGCCTGCCTCTTTGAATAACAGGTGGTTCCAAAATCTGGATAACTTGATCTAGTTCGATAAAGTCAATATCGATGATATCCGGGTGCACAAAATATAATTCCTTTTTGCGTAAAAATATAGTTTCAGCCTTATTTCCTTTGATCTCTAAAATTTGACCAACATAGTATGAGTTGCGGTACTTTGAAATTATCCAGGAACCCTTTTCTACAGCCTTGATGTCAACATATTTTGGCTCAACCTGTACCACTTCCATGCTTTGGTCAATTTGAGTTGAGGCGTCATCTTCATGTACGTCTTCCATTTCTTCTTCACTTTCGATAATAACGGATACTTCGCTATCCGAACTTGAGCTGGGGAGCTCAGCTACTTTTCTTTTTCCTTTCTTCACAGTTTTCTGCTCTTGCTTTTCAGTTTTATTACAACGTAGTCTTTCTACTACTTCTAAGCTTGTTAGGCTTTCCGCAAATTTTCTACTTATTCGACTACGCTTTCTTGCGTGGGACTCCTTTTGGTTTTTCACTTTCAGCACAGACATAAGCGATTGTGTCATATTGTGTGCACTAGAAGACGACGAATTCAATGGGAAAGGTATTGTTGAAGTTGAGCCATTGACAGCGTTGTTATTGTTTTTTTTTATCTGGTAGATTCTCTTTTGCTGTTGAAGGTAAGTTTGTTGCATGCAGCTCTGAAACGTTATTTGATTCCAGCGGTATTGGAGGGTCAACAGTTTGCCCCTGTTCACTGATAATTTCCGCAATTTCAACTTTTCGCATCATTTTATCTTTACACAAAGGAAATATTCCGCCCACCGCATTGGCTCTAGAGAGACACTCTGATTTAGATAACTTCTTCATTAAGGAAGGGAATACCAGTTTGTCAACGTTCTTGTAACCAGATTCCTGATAGTAGTCACGTAGTATTAGTCGCCATGCATTTTTGACAGACTTGTACACCCCCACATCGAGCGGCTGTAGTAAATGTGAAGTATGCGCCGGTAAACAGAATATCTCAATATTGTTCTGCATTGCCATTTCTATCAGTTCCAATGAAATATGTGAATTATGGCCATCAAGGATTAATAGCTTGTTACCTTCAATTTTTGAAGTTTCTTTCACAAAACACTTTTCAAACCAGTCGAGAAATTGTGCAGCCTCCATCCAACCTGATGGCGAACAATTGTAAAGAGCCCTGTCAGGTCCGTTGACGCATTGAAAAATCACCTATTGCATTGCAGTACATAAGCACAGTGTAGGTCGCTTTGGTAACGCTTCCCACTAGCTTATTGAGATTACGGGAGCCCTTTCGACACATAACTTTTTGAATGCCAGCATCTGTTTGGAAGCCAATTTCGTCACAGTTATATATATATTGAGGCTTGTTCTGTAAGCCAAGTCGCTCAATAACATTCTTGAGTTTTTCGAACATGTCTTCCATAACTGCCTTGGTACCGGCGACAGCATGATTTCGTGGTAGATTCTGTGCAACGTGACGACTAATAATTGCCTTCCAACGATTTTCGAACATAAGACACCAGTCTAAACCAGGCAAGCCATCTTTAAATGGGTTCGGTCGATCCAACCTACGTAGGTAGTCTTGAACGCATCTTTGAATTTGTAGTCTGTCTAACCCATAACCCCATTCGCCCAATTTAACAAGTGACTCTACGAGCATCTCTTCCTCTTCTTGTGTTAAAACTGTTGGCCGACCAACTTTTTCACACTTCCATCCCTTCACATGGTTCATTAATGTACTTCTATTCATTCCATATCGTTCAGCCACGCTTTTGAAACCGCCTTCTTGACATTCCGCTACGGCCCTCCGCATGCTCTCGTCATTGTAATCCTTATATTTGCGGGATCCAGGCCTTTTAGCTCTTGGCATCTGCAAAAAATGCATGTGTCAATTTTACAAAACAGTCAACATTGACATGTCAATGTTAAAATTAGGGTAAACATTGACACTGTCAAACATAACCTTAATCGCACATTTGAATTGAAAAAAAAATTTTTAAAAAAACTGCTAATATTTTGGAAAAATACAATGAACAATCCATTTCGGTATTTAACTTACCCTCTCTGGTTGTATAAGTTACATAAAATAATGCAAAATAACAAAGTTTTTACAGGCGTTCACGCTGCTACTTTTCGGCCGAGTCACTGTAATACATTCACGTTCAGACTGAAAGTGCGACAACCGCAGCGCGACCTACTGCAAACGAGGAAGGGACAGCATGCTGTGTGGCGCGGGTGCTTAGACAGAGTAAAAGCAATATAGAAGTAAAATATAGTATTTTAAAGATAAGGTGTCAATGTTTCACCCATGTCAATGTTGGTCCGCGTTACCTTATATATATATATATATATATATATATATATATATATATATATATATATATATATATATATATATATATATATATATATATATATATATATATATATATATATATTTATATATATATATATATATAGATATATATATATATATTGTTGGGATTTTTCGTGGTATAACAGATATAAAATGACTAATAAAGTTGGATTTAATTTACTCGACGTTTCGGCTCTATTTTTGGAGCCTTTTACAAGAGTTTCATCAAGAGTCTCACTACGGATCGTTTTGTTTTCTTTTCTTTGGCTGTGGTAAGTTCCAGCTCGTGTGAACGACTGGAACATATATATATATATATATATATATATATATATATATATATATTTATATATATATAAATATCTATTTATATATATATAATATATATTATATATATATATAAATATATATATATAAAAATATATAAATATATATATATATATATATATATATATATATATATATATATATATATATATATATATATATATATATATTTATTTATTTATTTATTATATAATAATATATTATATAAGTTATATGAAATTGATTGTAATGTGAGGTTATTGTTATGTATTATTTTGAAAACATCAATTACGTCGGAGAAGTATAAATGAAAAATAACTTTGATTAAAAATCAAGAGAAAACACATTTAATGTATTTTTACGATCAAAATTGTATTCATATCAACAGTTTGAGGAGTAATTCTATTAAGTTATAGTCCGATTTTGAACCACTTGTTACTTCACCAGAACATTTTGGTGGGGAAAAAGCGTATGAAAAATTTGGTAGTGATGGTTCTCCAAAATCGAACAATTTTTGCTGTAAGGTTTAGATTAAATAAACAAAAAGTTCCCTTATGTCCACTTCTGAAATTGATGAATTTTCATGAAAATTGATATCACACTCTCTTTTTGGGTATAATGTGACAAAATAACCAGTTAAGAGTTTAAATTTTGGAAAATTTATTTTATATCGTATAATATGAAGCATAATGTTTCGAGAATCATATTAGGGATAATATAATTCAAAGTTTTCCATGGCTAGCCATATATTCTTCTGTCTTCGTATTCAAATCAACGATTTCGTCACTAATTCTTTTAATTTCTTCTCTTGTTGGTACATTAGTAATTTCCAGTGCCATTCCCTCAACCAATGCTAAAAGTTAATAAAATCACAATTCGATATTTATCATAAGTTTCAATAAAATCGATTTTGGTTGGTTATGAGTGGAAAAAAGGTGAATTTTATATCAAGACAAAGTAATGCCTATGTATAATTATTTTATTTTATCCTGTACGTATACTTACACTCATCACTCACTGTAACATCTAAAGGAATAATTCTGCTTCGTTCAGTGATCATAGCTTCAAAGTTCTTAAGTCCTTCCTCGCGCGAGATAGGTTGTCTGAGGGATACTTGCGACATAAGCCTTATCAAAGCCCTCCTCAAATCGTGCACTATTTTAATTCCTACAAAATGTGTAATTGGGTTGAAACATCTAATGTCCAAAATGACTCGCAAATCGTGACAATTACTCCTTTTTATACATGTAGAGAATGGGCCAATGTCGATAGGATTTAGGGTAATTCTAGCATAGATAGCAAAAAATGAATAGACATGTCCTGGGCTCGATTTTCGAGACAAGTTTAAATATGAAAACCGCTTTTTGATACATCGAGTCGTTTTCGAGCTACAGGGGATTTTTAAAAGTTTGCATTTTTGAATCTTTCTTATCAAAATATTCGATTGCCCATAGAGGACTTTTTTTCATTTTTTTTAAAGACCAATCCTCCACTAAAATTTACATTTAGTTTTTGAGATATAACACAAACCTGATATTTTTCTCATGGAACATGCCATATTCTGTTTTTTTCTCAAAATCTACATGAAATTTCCTTTGAAATGATGTATCACACGCATGGTTCTGATTCTTAGTTTTTTCAATATTTCACTTTTAAAATTAACATAGTTGGCTGCGACTTTGACATAATGTGTAACACAAAAAGTTATCATTTTTTAAATCAAGTAGGACATATCAGAGTGAGCTCTGACAAAAACAAAAAGTCTTTGGGTATATCAACCTATAAATATTCGCATGGTAACAAGAATTACTTACTATTGTCATTTTCGAGCAAAAGTTCATTAAAATGTTTCAACAATTCGAAAAGTATTATATGCTCAAGTGTCTCACAGAGGCGAATGAATATATAGATTTATCATTGAGAATGTATCATAAGCGATATCCAGAGAGAAGGCAACCGTCGCGTAAAATATTTTGCCGACTGAAGCAAAACCTGATATCACATGGTTCATTTAAGAATTCAAGACCAATAACCTATAGAAATTTAATGATTGTTTGCTTGAAAACGACTTGACATATCAAAAAGCGGTTTTTAGCTATCTACGGTGTAAGTTACCTAAACCCCCAAATCCCTTTGAAATTGGACCATCCTGTACAGTGGAAAAATATATAAAGCATTTAACTCCCTAAAAAAACATATCTGAAATTCAATACCGGACATCCGATTCAAGCAAGATAAAATAAAGAGTTCCGTTGGTTCAAATGTGGTATTATTTTTTCAACTTTTTTTAACCCATTTGATCTTGTACCTTTCAATTAAATGAGTCAAACAATCGGTAAAGTTTTTTATTGTATATACTATTCTTTTCTATCGGAGTCCAATTTTTGATGTTAATAAGCATGTATTATACAAAGTATTTGATCTATTGTTGTGATTAATCTAATCACTGTATTCATGATTTTGATGGAAGTTTTCATCAAACTCCTAATTTACTGAGAATACAATAAATATACTGATTAAGAATCGTTTAAATTTCCGATGTATTCCAATGAAACATAGATGTAAATTCAATTACAATTCGCCGACAACATTTTTTTTCCAAGTAGGTGTGTTTTTTTGGAACCGCTAAAATTATACTTGAATAAAATTGCGTATCATTCCATATCGTACTGAATAGCTACCAAGTATTTATAAATAAATAAATACCATTTATTTCGTCTTCTTCTGGTTTTATAACGGTTTCATCGTCTCCTGAAATCGGTCTTCTTTCAACTGGAACTCCGTCCAGTTTGAATATCTTCACCATTTGTTGAAGTTGACTAAGAGATGTTCTAACTCCAGCGAGCAAGCCACTTTTACTTTTCAATACATCATGGGCATGTCTCTGTCTTTCTTTTTGAATTTCTGTCTGCGCAATTAGTTGCTTCTTCTCTGAATTATATCTGAAAACAAATTTTCCAATTCAGAACAAATAAATTTTTTGCAGAACAGATACTTTTTTTTTTGACAAAATATATTATTTAAACCTATTAAAACTGCTTATTTTCAGTCACGTTTTCAAATATAGCCAATTAGAATTCAATTACATATACTGAATATTTCACTTCAGTAAATTATCCAGGAATGTATGACGTCAAAACTGCCGGAGCGATAACGCTATGTGTTTTAAGTTTACAAAATTACATCAATGCATTAACAATGAATGTTATACAAGAAAATTGTTAGTAACGATAATTGTTCAATTTTTCTCATCTTTTGAAACTTCTAAAATAAGAGAGAATTGTTTCTACCATTGAAGAGCCCTCCCAGAGAATCTCCAGTTGTAATTTCATTCTCACTTACTTTTAATACTGTGTTAATATTTCGTTACTTCCGTTCGAAATACCGCCGTTGAAGCGAGCGTACGGCATTGACAAGGGCACGATCAACGGCAACAAAAAAATGGCAAATTGCTCGTGTTTCATTTCTCCCTCAAATATGTGTGCGGGAGGCGGGGTTTGAGTTTTGGAGATTAACTCCTTCTGCCGGATCAGAGGATACACTTGACAATGGCGGCTCGTGAGGTGTTTGTTTAAGGAGGCTACAAGAGGTGTTAAAAAATACACCATAAGCGAAAACTTTTAGGATTTCAAGGTCAACCACCTTATAATTTAAAGAAAATCAAAGCAAAACAAGCACCCTAAAATATTAATTTCTTTGGTAAAAAAATTGTTTTCACTTTCGAGTGTCTACCTTGAGACCTACAACTCCTATTTACAATATTCACAAAAACTCTTCTCAGCCAATGAATCAATTCATCTATTCATCAAATTTTTTTTTCTTTCACAAAATAGGTACCTACCTGCCTACTTAACGAATTTGTTACCTATTCGAGGAATTAACCAATTGTTGCCCAGCAAGTATCAATAATATTAATTATGTTTTGTTTCCCAAGCAATTTAAATTTGATCCGCGACACGACATGTTGCTGGGATATTTCGTGCCTTTCCAGAGAACGTGATAAATTTTTTAAATCATCAAATCCTAAGCGGCCCCAAACAGAGACATTTGTAAACACTGCCAACAAAATAATTTATTTTTTACCTGTGATCCGGTTAGCCAAGGATGTCTCTCATAATTTCTGATATTAATTTGTTACGCTGCACCAAATTGTTTAATTCCGGGGTAGGTCGCAATGTTTTAATTAAAACGTTATCGTCTTAACTTAGTGCACTACAGTTATGGGATAACAAATATTCCACTAAGTCACCATTGAAATTTTTAAAATTAACTTCAGTAACCGAACTCGTTTTAAAAACAATAGGCCAGCAAAATAAATTAAAAATCACCGCACCGGCATAAAATTCAAAACAAACTGATCACGATTAAGTCTTCACGTGCTTGTTAGGTGCACTGTAATAGAATAAATCAGGTCGAATATCGTATGCTTTGAACCGAGCAGCTAGGTTCAATCGGTGTTGCCATTTACATGTGTTTTCCTTTTCTATTACAATAAAGTATTCATTCGCAGTATTCGCTCCGTTGTTTGCATTTCTGTGGCAGGCATAGTGAACGTTGAAAATATACCTTTTTAAGCCTCTGCAGCGTTGCCACTGTTGAAATGAAATCTTAAAATACATGAAATACAGTAAGCAGTAAATGTAAATTCCTTCTATCGTAATTAATAAATTATATTATATAATGTAGGTTGAAAGGAAGGTAGGTGCATAAAATAATATGATTTTGATTAATATGAATATGCTGAATGCTGACTATTTAATATAGTATAGTATTGATACACAGAATATTGAGGAGGCGGCTTAGCCTCCTAAGCCGCCTTCGAATAGCCGCCCCTGACACTTGTATGTACAAGTGCATTAAGGATAAGTGAGAAAGGATATTTATAGAAGATAGTAAGTGTGGGTAGGGAACGCGAGCGACCCGTTTACATACTCGTGCTACCTACTTCCATGCATACTGCCGTGGAAGTGAGCTGCATGTAAATGCTATAGTTATAACTAAATCACAATTCACAACGAAAATAATGCCATTTATCGAACATAATTTTTAATGGCACAGCGTACCCGGGATCTTTATATTTGAAATAATGTTTGGATCATCTATTATTAATAATTTACGAGAATAATATTGATCTTTATAATAGTTTGAAACAACTTACTGAAAAGTGGTATCAACCATGCTATTCTGCATAACGTCTCTCATTACCTCTGCGTGATTGGCTTTTTTGAGCAATATATCTCGGTTTTCTTCACATTTTTTGGACATCTCAGTTAGACGCTCGAAATGTTCAAGTTGTGTCTGAAAACTTCAGGCGAGAATTAATTTGTTTACTACATGACTTATTCATTGAATGAGGAAAACTGTAATTATATATTAATCTTATGAAATGAAATTTAAAAAAATGTTTACATGCAGGAAAAAGTTGGTATATATAGAGTGAGTATATATTTATGCATCTTATATTTTAATATTCTATCACATTCCATTTAGTTGAGGAGGGTAAATAATGACAGGATGTGCTATTTAAACTCTTTCTAAAATGCAAGACAGAAAAAGGCGAATAAGACGCCAAAGTAAAGTAGGCGGGAAAAATATTATAAAGTATCTAGTGGTGACCCCGCCGCTACGTTCCTGCTACGTAGTTGGAACGTGAGTGCGTTTCAGCGGTATAAGTAATAACTATAACTTAACAGTACTCTACATTATTCGCCGGGTAGTACCAACGAATAAAAACGCTGCTTGGGGGAGCTCTGCTGCTCGAGCGCTTTTGGTAGGTATACTTATTTTTGCAGAAACTTATACATAATATTCCTTAAAATTTAAATTTTTCAGCAATTAGCAGAGTCAGAATTTTTCTTTTTAGTGGAACGTTAACTGTTTTCAAATAAACTTATCAAATTCCTGCCAGTGACAGAAATCCAAAATCAAGAGAGATATAGTACCATGGATATATCATGCCAAAATTTGAAACAAGTGTACTCTTCTTGAGTGCATCCAAGGTCTCCACAATCTTAGCAAAATCTTTTCTCAGCACAATTTCGCTGTCCGATTTTTCTATTGTAATAACTCCCAAATTCAAATCACTCTGAAAATAAAATATAGCAATAGAAAAATAATTTGAAATTGGAAAGTAAACACTTATGTATGTAACTTACATCTCTTCTCAACAACTGCTTGATATTGGTTGCAAAATTAGTTATCTTTTTCTGCATTGTCATCAAATCATGTTTTCGAGCCATCATATCTCTCTTTACGGCTTTTTCAAGCGTTTTATATTCATTTCTTCTATCATCCAAATATTCTGTGGCTAATTGGCCCAATTTTGTGGCGTTTATCATGCAGGCTCCTTGAGCTTCAGCATCGCCTTTCATTGTTGCCAAAATGGCATCAAAATACAGAGCATCCTGAAAGAAACATTGCAAAATAGTAGTAGTAAATAGCAGGGGCGGCTAGTCAATGGAGGCTAAGCCTCCTCAATAATATTCCGTGTATCACTAATATATTATATTGAACAGTCAGCATTCAGCATATTCATATTAATCAAAATCATATTATTTTATGCACCTACCTTCCTTTCAACCTACATTATATAATATAATTCATTAATTATAAGATAGAAGGTATTTACATTTACTGCATTTCATTCATTTCAAGATTTGTGGCAACGCTGAGGAGGCTTAGAAAGGTATATTCTCAACGTTCATTATGCCTGCCACAGAAAAGCAAACAACGGTGCAAATACTCCGAATGAATACTTCATTGCAATAGAAAAGCAAAACACATGTAAATGGCTACACCGATAGGAACCCAGTCTCATACAATGTCGACCAATCACAACTATAGAATTTCGCGCGACATCGAGTGAATTCGTTGGAAAGCATTAATTGAATCGTAGTGTGATCGTAGTTACTAATGGCCGAAAACAGCAGCGTGTTTACTTATATTGCTCGCGTATTGTTTTAAAATGAGTTTGGTTGCTGAAGTTAATTTCAAAAATTTCAATGGTGACTTAGTGGAATATTTGTTATCCCATAACTTTAGTGCACTAAGTTATGAGGATAAAGTTTTGATAAAAACATTGCGACCTACCCCTGAATTAAACAATTTGGTGCAGCGTAACAGACAACAAAACCGCGGTTTTAATACAAGGAATTATGAGAGACATCCTTGCCTAACCGAATCACAGGTAAAAAATAAATTATTTTGTTGGCAGTGTTTACTTTTTACTAGTGAAAATGTCTCTGTTTGGGGCCGCTTAGGATTTGAGGATTTAATTCTATACCTAGTTGAAAGTGAGGAATTTTTCACCGATAAAGTAACTTTAAATACAGCACGCGGATTAATATCCTACTTACAAGATAAGGAATTTATATATTTTTTAATCATCTTTAAATTAATTTTTGAACAAACAGAAATAGTTTTTCAAATCTTACAGCACAAGTTTTCAGATGTAATTTACTCACGAAATCGGCTCAAGTTTCTTTCGGAAAAAATTTCAGAATTTCGTGCAGAAGTTTATTTTAAAAAACTATTTTCTGTATTTCAAACTACTGATGATACGACTCAATTTAGCCCAAAACGAAAGAAATTCAGTTACGCAGATATGGAGTTTTTGTGAATATTGTAAATAGGAGTTGTAGGTCTCAAGGTAGACACTCGAAAGTGAAAACAAATTAATAGCTTAGGTTGCTTGTTTTACTTTGATTTTCTTTAAATTATAAGGCGGTTGACCTTGAAATCCTAAAAATTTTCGCCTATGGTGTATTTTTTAACACCTCTTGTAGCCTCCTCAAACCAAAACCTCACGAGCCGCCACTGGTAAATAGCTACTTCCACATTTGAATGTTGAGTGGCTTCGATGACTCTTGGAAGAAAATGAATCTGTATTAGGGCAACACTTGAAATTTTCAAGTAACAATTATCATTGAAAATTAAGTTTTGAAGATTTTCTAAATATTCAGTTATTGAGTTCCTAACCCTCCCGGATTGCCTGGATGACATCCGGTAATAATGGTTAACCTCCCGATCTCCCGGGGTGCAATAATTTCACCGGTTTCTCTGAAATTATACGCAACCGTCGCTCTACTAACAAACTTCGATTTTTAATGATTTTGTGGTAAAAAACTGTCAAATATTAGATGCTGCTCGAAAGCAAAGTATATATAAATTAGAAATAAATAAATTATTTACATTTTCTTTAACCCCCTCCCTACTAAAAACGGGACCCTATTACTAAGTCTTCGCTGTCCGTACGTCTATCTGTCACCACACTGTATCTCAAGAACCGCGATAGCTAGACAGTTGAAATTTTCACGAATTATGTATTTCTATTGCATATTAAAACAATGGTTAAAAATAACAATTTACACATTTATTATAAGAAATAACGCATGACGCACGTTTCGGTGGAACTTCGCACAAACCAGGCTATCCAATCAGACCAGTAGTGTCATTCACTACAGCACCTTCAGTGTTTTTGTCGCAGTTTCTAATAGAAATAATTCAAAATTATTGTAAATTACAGCCTAAATTCTCTATCAAAAACTCTTACGATTTAGTCAATAAAATTGAAAATATCCAATTGCCACTTAATTCTAAATTTATGTCCTGGGATGTAGTTAATCTTTTTCCAAGTATACCACCCAAGGTTCCTTTAACCCTAATAGAAAAGTTACTTAATAGCAATCTTGTTAATCCTTTCATAAAATCAGATATATTGTCACTTTTGGAATTATGCCTGGAACAGAATTATTTTAGTTTCAATGATAAGATTTTACAGCAGTACTGAAGGCTTAATTATGGGAAACCCGCTGAGCCCTTTGTTGGCTGAAGTATTCATGGAAAGTTTGACACAGTTAATTCATAATCATCAAGTTAGACAACAATACGTTTATTGGTTTAGATATGTGGATGATATTATTTTGTTGTTTCACTGGTACTCTTAGACAACTAGACTGCTTTCAAACATTCATTAATACTTTACACCCTAATATAAAATTCACTTTTAGAGATGGAGAAAGATAACGAAATTAATTATTTGGATTTGAAAATAACAAAAGTAGATAACAAACATAATTTTTCAATTTTTCGCAAACCATCGCACACTGATAGCGTCATACATAGTACTTCCCTACATCCATTCCAACACAAAATGGCAGCTTTCAATAGTATGGTACATCGTTTAGTAAATATTCCACTTTCAAACGCCAATTTTAACATCGAGAAAAATATAATTAAACAAATTGCCGTAAATAATAATTATGATCCCAATATTATAGACAATATGATAGATAAAAAGTTTTTCAAAAATGCGATTAACCAGGTGTACCCCTTACTAAAAATAATATCAAATACAACAGCCTCACTTTCATCGGAAATTCAAGTAAAAAACTTAAATCTCTCTTATCTAAGCACAACATTAACATTGCTTATCGTACCGGTAATAATTCAGGAAATCATATAAAAAATAATAAATCCAAAGTTCATAAAGATAATAAATCAGGAGTTTATAAAATTAATTGTAGCGATTGTGATAAGTTTTACATTGGTAGAACTTTCAGAAGTTTTCAAACTAGAATTTCAGAACACAAACGTAGCTTTGTTAATCAGAAGTCGGATTCACATTATGCAAACTATTTAATCCAAGAAAATCACACATTCAATTTCGATTTTAAAATATTAAATACTGAAAGTAAGGGAATTAAACTTAATTTTTTAGAATCATTACAGATAAATAAATACAAGCATTCCGGTCTCCTATTGAATAGCCAAATCAATCATACTTCAAACCCCCTTCTTAATCTTTTCAAAATTACCGAAGTACCTGACTAGCAGTTCAGAATTGGTTTTCCCTTTTCTAATAATTATTTGTAACCATCTTTGTACTTACCCCTTCTACATAATTTGTCATTTCTTGTTTTAGATATAACAGAGAATCATAATTAGTTTGCCATTAGCATCTGAAGAAGGTGAATTTCCACCGAAACGTTCGTCATGCGTTATTTCTTATAATAAATGTGTAAATTGTTATTTTTAACCATTGTTTTAATATGTTTATTAATTTACACCAAGTATCGGCCCAATCGATCCAAAATTATTTCTATTGCCGCTATAACAACAAATACTAAAAACAAAATAAAATATTTAAGAGGGCTCCCATACAACAAACGCGATTGTTTTCCCATTTTTTGCTCGATATCAAAATGGCAACAGGTAGGCACTTAAAATATTCACAAAATAATCAGTTGTATTTTTACTTTAATAATAAAATTAAAATAAAATAAATATTTAAGGGGGTCATAGACAACGGTACGGAACCCTTCGTGCGCGAGTCCGACTCGCACTTGGCCGGTTATTAAATTTTATATCCTTGTAATCGGCAATTTTATTATTCCAGAATTTGGGGGAATCGTTGCTCTCTACGAGCCGCATCGATCCGTGGACTGTCGGATAGAAAACGACACTGTGCGACACGTTGAATCATGTCGAGAGATGGCGCGTAGAATGCTACATGTTGTCTGAAAGTTGCCTCAGTGGAATAGCACCTTTAGGAAATGAACCATACATGTATCAGGATCTAAAACTTTCTTGACACCGGCGACATAGTGTTTTGTAACCTTTCCGTTGGTCAATTTAACTATAGTAGGGGAGCCCACGACACTACATCTGTCATCATAGGTCTCCCAAATATCATACATATAATTCGTCATGCCATTCATAGGGGAACACGAAATGGCCCTGCTGCCATGTCTGAGACCGGTCAAAGCTAAAAAAAAAAATAATAATTTTTTTAGGTTTTTGACATGATAAGTCTCCCGTATTCTGGTTATTCCTCGAGACAGGGAAGGGGTAGGAGTAAACGAAAAGGCAGTGCTGCCACTCCCCTAATAAGTCATATCAGCTGCTGCCGAGAGATAAGCGACCCCTCACACCGAGATATCTATCATGATCGACCTCCTCAAAAAACCAAAGCTTATCTGAAAGATCGTCAATTTTTGTATAAGAAAAATCACTGCTGCCTTTTCCAAACAGTGGACAAAATGGCGGCAGCAGCGTTTGAAATTCGCGCTCCGGGCAACCGAATTTATACGTTTCAATTCGGTTTTATCAGCAATCGCCCGTTTTTTTTTCGATTTGTATTATTGAAATACGCCTGCCACTATAACGAACAATGAATTTTACGTGTCGGTAATTGTTTAAACAAATAAAATCGCATATTTTATGTGATATTTTTCGATTTTTCAGCCGTTTTCGTTGTATTTTTTATAGTTTCTCATGTATTTCGTTACTTTTCAAAGTAAATTGTTTTTCTTCGGTCGATGATTCTCTGAACAAATGATTCTGAAAAGTTTTCACGGTTTATACGTATAAAAAGACATACAAGATAAAATGGAATGGTATTGAAATTTGGATGAGGACAATAAAGAAATAATAATTTTATCATTCATTAAATTTTTATTTTGTATCACAATATTCAGAGTTGTATACGTGTACAAGTTCTCAAGATTAGGTAAAAAACAATTAGTAATAACAATTATTCTTTCTCTAATTTTCTACAACTACTTCCAATTAAATATTGTTATTCTTCTTATGAAGTGAACTATTGTTCTCTACTTTTCGTCATCCGAATCCAAAGAAAGGGAGTCGAAATCATCGTTACAATCGTCGTCGGTTTGAACAGACATAGCCAATATATCGCCCACGAATAGGGGAGTTGGCTGACCAGTATACCAAAGCGGCTGTAGCTTTTCGCGCATCTCCCAACCGTACTCCTCGAAACGGAACATTACGCAATTTGGGTACGTTGCATTCAGCCACATGCTGGTAACGTATATCGTACGTAAGATTTTTTGTTTCAGTGATCGGTAACACGGCGGGATAAGGCTTGAGTCGAAGCCTCTTACTTTTTTCAAAAAAACATCATTTAATTCGTTTCCCGAGTATAATTTTTCAAAAATCTCGAATCTCGCAGCATCCACACGCTTACAATTTTTTATTGAGTAAATGTGTGACGTGAACTCTTGCAACGTATCGATTATATTTTCGTTCTCCAAATCCATGAAATCATTTAAGGACGCGAAAACATTCAAGAAACGAGCGTTCTTCTCAAGGATTTTATACGTATAAATTCGGTTGCCCGGAGCGCGACTTTCAAACGCTGCTGCCGCCATTTTGTCCACTGTTTGGAAAAGGCAGCAGTGATTTTTCTTATACAAAAATTGACGATCTTTCAGATAAGCTTTGGTTTTTTGAGGAGGTCGATCATGATAGATATCTCGGTGTGAGGGGTCGCTTATCTCTCGGCAGCAGCTGATATGACTTATTAGGGGAGTGGCAGCACTGCCTTTTCGTTTACTCCTACCCCTTCCCTGTCTCGAGGAATAACCAGAATACGGGAGACTTATCATGTCAGAAACCTAAAAAAATTATTTTTTTTTTCTTTTTTTTTAGCTTTGACCGGTCTCAGACATGGCAGCAGGGCCATTTCGTGTTCCCCTATGAATGGCATGACGAATTATATGTCTGATATTTGGGAGGCCCATGATGACAGATGTAGTGTCGTGGGCTCTTAGACTACTATTACAAGTTGTTATAACTACGTTTTCTGGATTCCCAAACGGACTCTGAACTTCGTTATCATTTTCGTTTTTATTATTTTCTTCATTAAGTCCACATTATTCCTACCTTTCTCTCTCAAATTGTGGATCGGCTGGATACTCATTTGATGGTATTTCAGATAATGAAGAGAATATGGTTCTGTTGAGATGTTGTATAGGTTTTCCCGGAGCAACATCAAGCTTTTCAACGAGTTAATTTGTCAGTAAATCGGCTTATTTCAACAACCCCTTCTGGTCACTGACGAGTCTTCAGTGTGTGATTGTGCGTGCGATTCAAATATATTTTATGCGATTAAACCTGACGTTTCTATTCTCATTTGTTGTATTTCAAGAAATTCGTAAAATATTTGATTTTATGAATTTCGATAGTATATAATCACCATACTTACCTTTTTCATTATGTCTATGATCTGTATAAAGGTTTGTCTTATTGCAAGAGCAGCTTCTTTTTTCAGAATCGCATCTTGAACTTTACCAGTTACTATTGCACATTGTTTTTCCACCGGAAATTCATTCTGATTGGTATATTTCAAACGATCTTCTAAAACTGCCAATTCAAGCTGCAAAAAAATCCAAATCTATATTCCCCGTTATCTAGATAAATATCTAGATGACACTTGATGTTATTCAGTTGTATTGAAGCTGTTAGTTTTTATTTTTCAGATCTGCTTCAATTGAAGTTTTATGCTTTATAATTAGGTATATCCATACTTCAAAATATTTTATGTATACCATTTTTCATATATACATTTATTGAAGAAAATCATTAAAATTACATATTCATTTTCTATTTAATAATTCATTATAATATACAATGCGCTTTATGTGAAATCTTTATAGTTCTAGTGTATGAATGTGAATAGAAACTACAGACAAGAGAAGCTGAAGAAACATCTTGCATACTCTACGACTAGAGGACGCTGTTATAGTATTATTCGCTACACTAGCAACTAGGGTTTTCTCACCTCTCCCGGAATTCCGGGATTCTACGGAATTGAGCCTTAAAAATTAAAATCTCCCGGCTGCCGGAAGAAATTTAAAATAAATATTACTCTCCCAGAATATCAAATTTCTTAGAGTATAGTAAATTGGCCGTACTTTCAATGAAAGAACCGATTACGTGGATGCTTTAAGAGACTTGGCCATTGATTTAAAGATCACTTTAGATGAAAATACCCTTTAAGAAGATTTCTGTAGGTATTTTGGGGAAGGTTCAAGCCAACATCGTTAAATCAAATATAAGAGTGGATCTGAGGTGGGCAAAATTTTACTCAACTGTCGAAAATAGAGTTGGAGATATATGTTGAATTAAGTAGTTTCATTCATATTGCCTATAAGTTGTTGTATCAAACGCTGCCTGCAACCGTGTTTTTAGTATAGTATTGGATATAAGGACTAAAGAAAAAAAAGCGTTTGTAAACGCTTTTTTTTTCTTTAGTCCTCATATCCAATACTAAATTCATTTGAAGAACATGTCAAGGCAGTAATCGTGACATTATTCAATTTTGGAATAGACTGCAAAGTTTTTAATTTTAGTTCCAGACCAGATATTTTGATATCTGTACGATCAAATGCAAAATATAAGTTCAAAATAATTTTAAAAGTATTAAAAATTTATATAGGTTTTCTCCTCTCCTAGATTCTAACAGCGAAGAGTGGCAACACTACCATTAACCTGTGCTCAGGAGTTTAGTCAACCGTATCGACTAGTATCTGTTTAGTCTATTAACGTGTATTAAAACTTGTTGTCCTATTTTACTGTTATTTTACTATTTAACGAAAAAAATTATTTTCATATCATTTAACAAATCTGAAACTTGCTTCATTTTAGTATCAAATGATTATGTTATATATAACTCACATGCAATAATGTGTACAATGATAATATCTGTTTTATTCGTTCAGTTTAATACTCTGATTAAGTTCTAGTGCCTATACAGTCTTATCGAAAATATTTTTATTGGAAAACTATAAAACCTGAATGTATATATTGAAGGATATTTGAATGATCTAACATTGAAAATTTTATTCACACTTTGTAATATATTAAAAGAGAATCTCATTTGACTTCATTTGACTTAATATGAGTCTTCAGTAGGCAAAATTTCTTAGTTTGTTATTATAAATAAGAGGTAGGTTAAGTGTAGAGTTTTTCTGCGTTATAGCAGGTATCTTTGCAAATGATACCCAGTGATTTTTTGAAGAAAAATATTTTAGTGTTCAATTTGAAAAACATGATCCAAAAACGTAGGTACATTCCCACACTGACATTTAGATTTTAAGGAACAGAAAAAAATATTTTTAGCAGCAGTAATGTTCTACACTATCTACATTATTCATTGAGTGTGGTTCTTTTAAATTTAAATGGATTGCATGTGGTTTTGCCTACTGATATGATTCATACCTTCAAATATTATGTTACAAGCTATGCACAGGTATATCACCTGTCAAATTCATGTCGGATAGTACTATTTTATCACTACTTTTTAGCTTTACTCACCTTAAGATCAATTAGTTTATCAGATTTTTGTTTCATTCTAAATTCCAATTTATCTAATTCCTTTCTCTTGTTGAAGTTTATTTGGTGTATGGCAACAATAACTCTCTAAAAAAGTCATTGTTAGTTGAAAAATGGCATTTCAGGACTAAAATAATTTCAGCAATAACATTCCTAAGAATTGTCCAAGATCAGACACATGATTCTTCTATTCCCCATATACTGAATACTTTCTTACACCCAAAACTTTTCGAATTGGAAAAATTTGAGTGCTTTTTAATTTCGTTGATTTGCAGTCCAAATTCTAGCTAAGTATTCCTTTAGCTAATAAATAAAACAAAATTGGCTAGAAAAGAATATGCGGTGAATATTTACCTTAGGTTGATGATTTTGATATGCCAGTTGCATTTCCCTGTGCTCAGCCAAAGTATTTCTGAGCTGCTGTTTATCCCCCCTGATGGCATTGTCCAACACACCTCTATTAATTTCAATTTCTTTCTGTAAATGTTTAAGTTCTTTTGCTTGGCGTCTTTTCGTAACGTTGGTGTCAGTTTTCAGTATTGCACTATCTCTTACTAAGTATTTGAAAATCTATATTCACTGTCTCAATTTATTTTTTTCATACTTACAGTACAAATTGATTAATCCCTTGTATTGTGTTATTTTATCCTTTGTAGTCCATTTTGCGGAGGTCATCCCATGAAGTTTGACCTTCCGCGCAGACAACATGTTTAGTTTATTCATTTTATTAATATTCTAATATGAACTCCAATTTTTAGAAAGTGTATCAAATTCTGACAAAATTATTGTTGACAAAACGATTCGTGATAATTTCCTTCCAATCTGACAAATATAATATATCAAATTGACGTTGTCATTAACAAAACAATTCATACAGTTATTAACGTAACAAGGCCGATATGTAGCAAATAACTGATGAGGTTGGATATTGTAATCCGAGGCGCAGCCGAGGATTATAACTAACCGAATCCGTTATTTGCGTATATATATATATATATATATATATATACCTATATATAAATATATATATATATATATATATATATATATATATATATATTTATTATATATATATATATATATATATATATATATATATATATATATATATATATATATATATATATATATATATATATATACCTATATATATATATATATATATATATATATATATATATATATATATATATATATATATATATATATATATATATATATATATATATATATATATATATATATATATATATATATATATATATATATATATATATATATATATATATATATCAGTGGCGGCTCGTGAGGTGTTCGTTTAAGGAGGCTACAAGAGGTGTTAAAAAATACACCATAGGCGAAAATTTTTAGGATTTCAAGGTCAACCGCCTTATAATTTAAATAAAATCAAAGTAAAAAAAGCACCATAAAATATTAAATAAAAAAAAAGTACCTATTCGAGGAATTAATCAATTGTTGCCCAGCAAGAACCAACGGGGAGGTGAGACTTTTTTCTTGCCAGAAATAAAATAGGCCCCTCCCAAAAATAGATTAAAATGAAATTCTTGTCATAAAAGTCGAACAAAATTCAATAAAATAACAAAATAAAATAATAAAATATACATTTAGACCTAAACAAAAAAATTTTAATAAATTCTTAGGTATAGACATCTATTTTTTTATAGATATAATAAAAACATTGTCTTTTTGATAATAAAATTCATCTTTTTCATGAATTTTATACTTTTATGAACTCGGAGGTTAGGTTAGTAAGGTAAGAAAAAGTCAGGTCAGCTCAAGTTTTTGAAAAAAAAGATGACCCAGCGACAAAA
Organism: Cynegetis impunctata; assembly: GCA_030704885.1. Taxonomy (NCBI): domain Eukaryota; kingdom Metazoa; phylum Arthropoda; class Insecta; order Coleoptera; family Coccinellidae; genus Cynegetis; species Cynegetis impunctata. Next base: position 67,811 of record JARQZK010003620.1, read on the forward strand.
TCTGACTTCATATTCGGCTTTTTCAGGCCAAAATAAGCTATAATCCGAAATTTCAAGAAAATCGGGGCAGTCTGTTGTATTATCGATAATTACCATAATTCCTGCATAGATGCCAGTGCCAAACAGAGACATTTTTCCTAGTAAAAAGTAAACACTGCCAACAAAATAATTTATTTTTTACCTGTGATCCGGTTAGGCAAGGATGTCTCTCATAATTTCTGATATCAAAACCGCGATTCTGCTACGCTGCACCAAATTGTTTAATTCGGGGGTAGGTCGCAATGTTTTTATTAAAACTTTATCGTTTTAACTTAGTGCATTAAAGTTATGGGATAACAAATACTCCACTTAGTCACCATTGAAATTTTTAAAATTAACTTCAGTAACCGAACTCATTTTAAAAACAATACGCCAATAAAATAAATTAAAACCGACGACCTAGTGACAACGACAACGTCCAACGGTCCATGTCCAACGAATTCACTCGATTTTACCCGAAAGCCTATAGTTGTGATTGGTCGACATTGTGTGAGACTTAGGTGCAATCGGTGTTGCCATTTACATGTGTTTTCCTTTTTTATTGCAATGAAGTATTCATTCGCAGTATTCGCACCGTTGTTTATTTTTCTGTGGCAGGCATAATGAACGTTGAAAATATACCTTTTTAAGCCTCTGCAGCGTTGCCACAAATCTTGAAATGAATGAAATGCAGTAAATGTAAATACCTTCTATCGTAATTAATAAATTATATTATATAATGTAGGTTGAAAGGAAGGTAGGTGCATAAAATAATATGATTTTGATTAATATGAATATGCTAAATGCTGATTATTCAATATAATATATTAGTGATACACGGAATATTATTGAGGAGGAGGCTTAGCCTCCTTAGCCGCCTTCGAATAGCCGCCCCTGATATATATATATATATATATATATATATATATATATATATATATATATATATATATATATATATATATATATACATATATTGGTATGAATAGTTATCTATTTCGACAAAACTTTACTCGTGAGAAAAATTATGATAAATTAACATCAGTTATTCATAAATTTGGGTAATTATCAGAATGAATAATTGTGAACGTCCTAATTTATTGTATTGATTAGCTTATTAATACATTCGATAATTATAATTGTAAGGATTTCTCTCTACTGTGATCAGCTGTATAGCTTGCCCTAGACCAGCAGTTCCCAACCTTTTTGAGACCATTACCCATTAATGGTTAGATATTAGGAATTTAGCAATTGAAAACCAAAATAAAAAGAATGTGTTTTTAAATTTATTTTAATTCAAACAAAGAAAGCCAAAGATTTTTTAACAATCAATAAATCATTATAATTTTAGTCTATTAGAGGAATAATCTTGTTTAATTCTAACAATTAGTTTAATATGTGGTTCAGTTTCGGCCAACGGGCATCTTGTAGGTATCGTGTTCCAAGTTCAATCGGATTCTTGTTTTGTTTTCATTGTCACCATTGTTGAAACTCCATTTTCACACCTGTAAGTTGTGGAAAGCGGGATTAGTATTTTCAAGGATTTTTTCGGCAACAATGGATACAAAGTCACTAATGTTTCGACAAAATATTGTTAGTTGTGTGTGTTTTCAGAATATATTTTTTGTGTGTTGTCTTCGCGGAGTCCTAGGAATTATGCTGTAGCTTCAATTTCAATATCTGGAAATACTTCGTCATCTACCGCAAAGGGTCCTAGCACCCAAGGATTTACTTGTTGATTTTACAAATCATTAAGACATTCACCAACATTATATATTACTGAAAATGTAGAGTTAATTGATCTGGAAATGGGCATTTTTCATTTCTTGCGTTGAACACCCTTATTAATTCTGGGAACATATCTGCGTTGGTAAAGTTGCAACCTTATCTTGAGCTGTTGAAGTATTCGTGATCTAAAATGAGCATAACCGCATCTAGAATACAACAGTTCACGAGATTTTCTCAAATTGTACAATGTTTCTTGTTTTAGTAAATAGTTTACTAATCTTCTAGAAGACGTTTTCAAGGCCCTGCAATGGGACAATACAGGAATAAATATAAATGGGGAATACATATGTCTAACCTCACATTCGCTGATGACATCGTGCTTTTCTCTAATGACATAAACAAACTAGAGGAAATGATAACAACCCTAAACGAAGCCACAAGTGAAGTAGGACTAAACATGAACATCACCAAGACAAGACAAAAATAATGACCAACGCAGAAAACGGACGAAATCTGCAAATAGACAATGCAACAATAGAGTTGGTTGACGAATATGTTTACTTGGGTCAGAAATTGTCAATGGCAGAACCCAAACCAAAAGCCGAGATAAGCAGAAGAACAACATTGGTATGGACAGCATTCAGCAAGCTAAGCCAAGTGTTTAAATCGAAGATCCCTCAGCATCTCAAGACGAAGGTCTTCAATCAATGTGTCCTCCCAACTCTCACCTATGCTTCAGAGACCTGGGTATTAACAAAAACAAACATGGAAAGACTTAAAGTAACCCAAAGGAAAATGTAAAGGGCAATGCGGGGCATACGACTACAGGACAGAAAGAACAACGAATGTATAAGAAAAAAAACTAAAGTGGCTGACGTAGCTGATGGACGAGTGGCACAATTGAAATGGCGATGGGCCCGAAACTTGGCAAGAAGGGATGACAAAAGATGGAGTAGAAAAGTGATAGAGTGGAGACCCATGACAAGGAAAAGAAGCCGCGGTAGACCCCGAGCCCGATGGAAGGACGACATAGTAGAAACAGCGGGAACCCGGTGGATCCAAGCAGCCGCAGATCGCACAGTATGGAGATGCCAAGGTGAGGCGTACATTCAGAAATGGATATGAGAACGCTGGTGATGATGATTATTGTTTCAGGAGATTTGAAGTAGGTATGATACTGTAAGAAGCATCAAGTAAAGCTTCAGCTGACTGGAAAAAGTAGACGGATTAATCCATGCGAGAACTTTTCAATACAGCTTCTTTTCGTTTGAAAAATCTTTTCCTACAAATTGAGAATTATTTCTCCCAAAATGGTATTTTAGATGTACTTGGTTTCTTACTTTCTGCTGTTCGTGGCACTAGGTTGCACAGAACACATTGAGGTTTCTCAACATTTTCATCAATAAACTGGGTAAACCCCCATTGTAGAAAAGCTTTTTTGTATGAACATTTTCCCTTGCACCTATCTAATATGGTTCCTGAAACAAACAAAAAAATTGTCTCAGTCAGCATGTCTCATTTAACTGCAAAAATTCGAATAATTACCTTCTTAATTTGATGTTAGCCGTTCCAGTGTGTATAACTAATATTCGGGTGAGATTTCGATTCCAAGATTGATTGGTGTAAAATATATCTGAAAATTCTATAATGGTATGCAACAACTATATTACGTCCTTAGTCGCAACGCGGTCTTTTCGACCGCGTATAATTTAACAATAAAAATAATAAAAAGTAGTCCAGTGCAATCTGCACCACGGCAGGGCGGCAACAGCTACACTGTGTCGCCGCCTGGGCGTGGAGCAGGATACACTGGCACTTATCCAGGAACCCTGGACAGTTAGATCCAAAATATGTGGACTGACAAAACTTAATGGGTGTGTTTTCAGCACTCCCACAAATGATAAACCGAGGACAGCAGTGTATGTTCCTCAACACATCAAAGCCCAGCCATTGCAACACCTGTCATCCTCGGACCTAACAGCCGTGAAGGTGGAGTGCAACTCAGCAGGCAAAACAACCTTTGTTGTTCTAGCATCAGTGTATCTCCCGCAAGACTCAAAGACCCCACCACCAACGAGGGAAATGGAGAACCTGATAATGCACTGCCGCACTCAAAACTGGGAAGTCATTTTGGGCTGCGATGCCAACGCACACCATGTGACATGGGGCAGCGAGAACAACAACGCAAGAGGCAAGTCACTTTCTGATTACATTATCGGTAACAACCTTTACATTATCAACAAATGCTGTACACCGACATTTATTAACTCTAGAAGTCAAACTGTAATAGATATAACGGTAGCTTCATCTCGTATATCCAATTCAATCCTAGGATGGCATGTATCAGATTCTGTTACCATGTCAGACCACCGATGGATAAATTTTGAAATAAACCTTACTAAAGCGCCCAAAAAACTACTCAGGGACCTCCGGAGGACGGACAGAGATAAATATCGACACCGACTGCAGGAGGTTCTAGAGGCAGTTGATGGAAGAACGCCAAAAAATAATGGCCAAATTGAACAACAAGTGAATTCTATTCAAAAGGCCGTGAAAAAAGCCTTTGAAGAATCCTGACCCTTAAGAACCGCCCAACAGCCCGGCGAAGCCACGAAGTGGTGGAGCCGGGGGCTAGGTGACCTCAAGAAGATGGCTAGGAAATCATTCAATCGAGCTAAAATGACAAAACTTGACTCAGACTGGAACCAGTACAAGAAGTATCCAAGGCAGTTCAAAAAACTAGTTAGACAAAAACAAAGAGAAGCATGGAGAGGCTACTGTGAGGAAGTCGGAGACTACTCAGAGGCCGCTAGGCTTTGTAAAATCCTTGCTAAAGATAGAGACACAAATTTAGGTCTACTGAAGAAAGAAGACGGCACCACAACTGGTGATATTCGTGAAAGTCTAGAGTTGCTTATGCAAACTCACTTCCCTAATTCCGTGGTCACAAAAGGGAAGGAATGGCCAACTGAAACTGAAATAGAACCTTCAGACTTGGAGTGGCAGCAAGCCAACCAAATAGTGACTGAAGACAGAATTGGCTGGGCAATACAGACCTTCTCACCCTTCAAATCACCAGGCATTGACGGCATTTACCCTGCCTTGCTACAGTGGGGCCTGGGCGAATTAATGCCGCACCTGATGAGGATGTTCAGGACGTGCTTGGCGCGCCGGTACATACCACATCCTTGGAGGGAGGTGAGGGTGGTATTTATTCCTAAGACAGGTAGAATGGATTACACCACACCCAAAGCATATCGACCAATTAGTCTGACCTCGTTTCTGCTTAAAACAATGGAGAGACTATGCGAACGATACCTAAGGGACGCTATTTTTAAAACACAACCACTGCATCCCAACCAGCACGCATATACCCCAGGCAGATCCACCGACACAACCCTCCATCTGGTTGCTGGTCGGATTGAGAAATCTTTGGACAACAAAGAGTTCACCCTGGGGGTGTTCATAGACATCGAGGGTGCCTTTGACAAAACCACCTTCCCCAAAATTGAATCCGCACTGGCAGTCAGAGGTGTTCCCCAGACTGTCAGTGGCTGGATCTCAAACATGCTCTCAAAAAGAGCTGTTAGAATCAGTGTAGACAACATCGTCGTCAGGGGAATGGTTGCGAGAGGCTGCCCGCAGGGGGGTGTCCTATCTCCGCTGCTATGGAACCTAGTTCTCGACAGCCTCTTGCGCCGCCTCTGCGATGAAGAATTATACTCAATTGCATACGCAGATGACTTAACGATACTGCTAAGTGGAAAATTTGAAGGAGTTCTGTGCGACAGAATGCAGGGAGCCCTAAGAATAATCGAAAGATGGTGCGAAGAGAACTCTCTATCAATCAACCCCAGAAAGACGGAGATGATTCTCTTCACAAAGGAAAGGAAACTGGGGCCATTAAAAGCACCTGTTCTCCTAAAGACAGAATTAAGTTTCATGTCAGAGGTCAAATATCTGGGAGTGACCTTTGATGCCAAACTCACTTGGAATCTTCACCTGGAGAGAAGACTAAAAAAGGCACACATCTCCTACGGACAGTGCCGCAGGATCATGGGGAAAACCTGGGGACTGAAACCCAGGGTGTGTTAGAGGATTGCAGTCAAATACTGGAAATACTTTAACAATAGAATAATTTTTATTATTCACAATTTTATCAGAACATTAAACAAAACTATCTGACATTGTAATTATTTGTTTTTTTTTTTCACAATGACATACACACCTATGATTGTATAAAATATAATTCAACTGAAATAGAACAAATTCTAACACCCTCACTCAATGTCGGAAAGTTCTTTCATATCAACCAATCCAACACCTTTGGTACAAAATTTATGTTTCATTTTGGATAAGGGTTTAGTAAGCATATCTGCTATCATTTTTTCAGTCGGTAAATATTTCACAGAAATCTTTCCTTCTTCTGCTAGTTCCCGTGTCTTATTTTCAGCTAACGAATTCAACTCATCTTGAATAGCAGATTCCCATAATTTTCTATCAGATCTAGAGTACACTTCCTCAATACTTTGAGGATCTCTTAAAGTGTTATTTACTATAAAAGAATACTCCATATCTATTTTTGTTTTGTGATATCTAACTCTTTGTGGATATCTTCTCTCAGCAATTTGCTCAACTTCTTCTTGAACCTTATCCACTTCAGAATTACATTCTCCACTTGAAAATTAATTTTGTTTATGGTTTTCATTCTGGTTTATATCATCAATCTCTTGACATTTTTCAACTTCTTCAATTATTTCATTTACTGGTTCATTTTCTGGTTTATTCATAACTAAGTTGTCAACGTTATCAACCAGGATACTAAAATATTCTCTACCCCAATTAAAATAACCAGTAGGTGAACTTTTCTCAAAATTATTTTCTTGCTTCGAATAACCAACAACTGATTCGAGGAAAATAACATCTCTGGCCTTTATCAATTTACGAGGATTTTGTATATCTACCAAACGGTAACCTTTTGATGTCTCACAATATCCAACCATCATATATTGGCACGATTTTGGATCAAACTTCTTCCTTTGATGTTTAGGAATATGTACCTGAGCTTGGCATCCAAATACTTTTAAATGTGATAGATCTACCTTTTGTTTTGACCACACTTCTTCTGGCACTAGTCCTTTTATTCTTTCAGTTGGTGACCTGTTTTTCAAATAAATCGCAGTATTCATTGCTTCAGCCCAATATCTTTTTTCCAGCTTCGCATCAAATATTAGACATCTGGCTTTTTCAACCAGGGTTCTATTGGTCCTTTCTGCTACACCATTCTGTTGTAGAGTGTATGGTATTGTAGTCTGGTGTACAATACCATTATGTTTCAGAAACTGCTCAAAATCTTAGTTAATATATTCTCCTCCATTGTCACTTCGAACACATTTTATCTATTTTCCAGTTTGGTTTTCAACAAGAGCTTTGAAGTCTTTAAATTTAGAAAAAACTTTATTTTTGTGTATTAGCATATACCCAAAAACTTTTCTACTAAAATCATCAACAAAAATCAAACAATATCTAGATCCACCCCATGATTCTTCTTCTATAGGCCCCAATACGTCAGTGTGGACTAGTTCTAACAAATCATTTGATCTTTTAGTTTTCTTTTTAGGAAATTTTTGGATTGTTTGTTTACCTTCAATACATCTAAGATATGGTTCTTTATTATCATCAGAAAAATTAACACCAGTGACTAAGGTTTTAAGTGTTCTCATTCCTTTGCGGTTCAAATGACCCAGTCTTTTGTGCCACAACATGTGTTTTGAAATTTCAGTACTAGAAACACTCAAAGCCCTCACTTGTTCTCTGCTGCCTAAATCTGCCAAGTAGAGACCATTATTCAAGGTACCAGTAAACACAACTTCACCACTTGCCTTGAAATTCGATTCATCGTATACTGTACATCCAAGTTTATCAAATACGACAACGTACCCATTTTGAGCCATAGTACTCACTGACAAAAGATTTGTTGAAAGATTTTGTACTTGCACTACATTGGAAATAGTTTTTGTAACCACTCCACCCACATTTTTCTTTTTGAAACTTTGTACAACGTTTCCAGGTCCATTTGGAGATATTTTTTCACCATTTGCGACATAAATGTCACATAAAGAGGAGTTTTCAAAATTTGACATCCAGTCTTGACGCATTGTCATATGCGACGTCGCTCCAGAATCAATAACCCAATCACATGGTAGACTTCTTGTTAATAATGCTTCTGTCGCCAGCAATGTTTTTTCTTTAACACTACTTTTCTTATCTCTCCAATTTCTTCTTTTTGTGCATTCTGTACTTTTATGTCCCAACTAACCACAAGAAAAACATTTAAACTTTTTCTTTCCAATGTCTTTACTTCCTTTAACTAATAAAGTTGAAGATTCATTATTAATAGCAAGTTGACCTTGTCTTCTTGCAGATTCTTCTATTAGCTTGTTTTTCACAAAATCTGACTTCAGATTTTGATTTGTATGAGTAATAGTCATGACAAGAGGATCCCAAGTGGGTGTTAACCCATTAAGCATTACAAATGCCACAAACTCGTCATCAATCGTAACTCCAATATCAGCTAATTTTTGAACTGTTAACATTATGTGATTAATATAATATTCCATGGAAACAAAATTTTCAATTTTTGTTCCAAATAATGTTTTCTGTAGTTCAAATCTCCTATTCATACCTTTTGCTTCAAAAGCTTCTTTCAAATTGTTCCATGCTTCTCTAGCATTTTTAGCATTACATATGTATACATAACAATTTGACTTACAACGCAGACATATTTTTGCTAGTGCTCTATTATCTTTTTCTTCATCTTTTTCTGCTGCACCTTCCACCAAACTCCATAAGCCTTCCAACATAAGGCTCATCTTCATGGCAAACTTCCAAGATGCATAATTAGCTTGACCTTCAAGTTTCTCGATTGATGGTACAGAGGAAGATATCATCGTAATTGGTACTTTTTGAAAAGTATTTCCTTCATTCATACTCAATCACTAGATATAAATACTAGAACTGCGTTTCTGGGCCCATAACCTGTTAGAGGATTGCAGTCAAATACTGGAAATACTTTTTCGTAATCCCATACTGTTATTTTGATTTAACGGTATTCAGATGACAATTGAAAAGTCAGTGTTAACGGCCGCCGGCCGTTATAATTTTATAACGGCCGGCGGCCGTTAAAAAATCACGTGTTCAAATATTTATTTCAAAACATCATTCTGGTAACAATAACAATTATAATAAAACTAACTATTTATTTATTTGAAAAGTAATTTGACAATTGCTATTATTCGAAATGTCTATCTTATTGATTAGAGATTTACCATCTATACTCTATAGCAACAGTTTTTAAACTTGTTGTCGTTGAAGCCTCATTATTATGAAAAAGTTCTCGTTATCTTCATTCTCGTCGAAACTGAATTTTCAATATACGACTCCGCCACCGCAGAGGAGTCCCAACCTCCAAGTTCTTTTACCGATAGTAGATCGCCACCATTTTCTACAAGCATGGTAGCCGAGGATCTGCGAAACGAGTGCCCTGTGACAAAATTTTTGATTTCTTTGGGTTGTATCCATCAGACTTTCGTCTCAAGAATAAAAATAATTTTCCAAATCTGAAAATACATTTCTGTTGATAATACTCTAATATGGTGCAAGATTTAAAATAACTAACCTTGAAATGTCAATGTTGTCATAAACTCTCAAAGCAAGTTTCAACATTGAAATCTTCGTCCACAGCGAGTTGGGAGAATAAACCTTCGATTTTCCTTTCGCATAGGCTAATAAAACATCCTCATTAACCACCTTTACATTCTTGCTATTACGCCAATTTTCAAAATTTTCATATTCTTTTTTATACCGCTGTTGAGTTATTGCCGGCAGTAAATCAACACTCGCTGCACATGATTCTTCCAATATTTCAAAAGGAATTTCATTTTGTTCCTCAATTTCATCCATAGTCGTCGTTACAGCGAACTTGCGAACACAAAAAACTGACGTTGTTTATAAAATTGCCAAACAGTTCCATGACAACAGAGTGCACGACGTTGGGATTTTTTTTCAGAATTACGAGGTACGGGGTTTGTTTTTTCTTCGGAATCAAAATGTAATCTTCCAACGGGATTACAAAAAGTCTTTAACGACACACGGCCGATACGCAAATAACGGATTCGGTTAGTTATAATCCGAGGCGCAGCCGAGGATTACAATATCCAACCTCATGCGTTATTTGCTACATATCGGCCTTGTTACGTTAATAACTATAACAATAGAATAATTTTTATTATTCACAATTTCATTAGAACATTAAACAAAACTATCTGACATTGTAATTATTTGTTTTTTTTTAGACAATGACATACACACCTATGATTGTATAAAATATAATTCAACTGAAATAGAACAAATTCTAACAGGGTGGTCATGTGGATATACACTGCCATCGTGAGACCGATGATAGCCTATGGAGCCGTTGTCTGGTGGCCTAAAAGCCAACAGGCAACAGCAAAACTCAAGCTTGGGCAGATACAAAGGACCGCGTGTCTAAGTGTGACCGGAGCTATGCGAACAACACCAACTAGGGCAATAGAGGTGATGCTATGCCTGCCACCTTTGGATATTTATCTACAAGAAGTGGCCTGGGCAACTATGGCACGCCTTGATACTATTGGTATAAAGCCAGAAGTAGGATGTGGGGAGACTATACGTCGCCTGTGGCTTGAGGCTACTAACACGATGCCTCTGCTACAGGTTAATGCAGACATCATTTCCTCGCGATTTGTTTTTGATAAACCCTACTCAATACACACAAACAGTGGAAATGAGACCTCCGATGAAGGAACGATCAATATTTTCACGGACGGATCAAAGCGAGAAAAAGGAGCAGGCTGTGGAATATATTCGAGACACCTGCGATTTCAACTTAAGTGGACCATGGACAAATGTGCCAACATAGTTCAGACAGAGCTAACGGGCATAACCATAGCCGCGAACGAGATTGCTCGTAGGAACATAACGAACAAAACCATTAAAATCTACACAGATACTAGACAATCGTTACTGGCCCTGAAGAATCATAAAATAACTTCACAGTCACTATGGGAATGCCATCAAGCACTTGCGGGTGCAGCCCATACAAACCAAATTATGGTGTGCTGGGTTAAAGGCCACTCGAGATGCAATGGCAACAAAAAAGCTGACGAATTGGCTAGAAAAGCAGGAGGCCTGAACATATTCGGTCCTGGCCCTTCCAGCCTACTACCGCTGACAGCAAAGTCACAAATGATGAAAGAGAACACCCATCAAAAATTCAAAATCCTATGGGATGAAACAACCACCTGCAGACTTGCCAGGGAACTTTTAAATTATCCCAATAAAGATGCAGCAATGACTTAACTGGCGATGCCCAGAGGAAAACTACGCAATGTCGTGGGAATTTTAACGGGACACTGCCAACTTTGGAAGCCCTTATTTAATATGGGATTAAGCGACACACCTCTCTGCAGAGGCTGTGAACAGGAAGACGAGACGGTACAACATGTTCTCTGTGAATGCCCCGCTATCTTGTCACTCCGAGAATCCATTCTGGGTGAACGGTGGCCAATTTTAGCCACCTTGAGGGAAATCCCCCTAGGTGCAATCACCCTCTTTTTCAAACAACTGGGATGGTTGGGAGCCTAGGCTGGTGATGTTCCCGGGGAGGATGCACAAAGGGCCCAATGGGGCCTAAGTGCTGTGGTCTCGACTGCACTCCCAAAAATACAGAATACAGAACAGTCTTGTCTTTACCGCTCAGAAAATCTAGTTTTACCCCTTGCGAGGTAATTACCCCCAGATGGGACCACTGCCCTAGACTGTGGCGAAGCCCAAATATAGGGTAAAGATTTTTCACCAAAGAAACAAAAAAGCCCGCATTTCTTGCCCAGGCTCGGCCCTAGAGTATGATTGAGATTGTGGATAACATTTTACGAATTTTCATGGATATGGTGGTAGCTACGCCGATGACTGAGAGAATTGTTGAGTTCGCCAGGTTTTCGTTAGTTTTCGACTTACATCTCGAAATATGTATTTTAATTAAAAGCAAAATTTGAATTCGTTACTATTGAAAATATGAATAAACTTGCATTTAAAATTCATTTTAGTGTTTTCAAATTATTTGACTAATCAGTTGAATCAATAATTAGTTAGAATTTAAGCAAAAGAAAAAGTGATACTAATATATATACTTCAAGGCTATATTTTTAGTGCACTTTAACGATGATCCTTCGGATTTAATAAACAATGCGATTTCCTGCTGCGACGATGATCAAACTACCCTTTTTTTTTAAATAATCCTTTATTGCCATAATCATAAATTACATATTTAAAAATCATCTCCTAACCAGTGATCAACCACTGGTAACAGAAATACAATGTGTCTATACTCTATATTACAGCATCATTGATATTATACATCAGAATGTAAGCATTAAGATAATGAATACACATCACATATAGGTGCACATAAATATAATAAACATTCTCTCATCATCTATAACCTCATAATAAATACTTTCATGACTACATAACTCATCAGTTATTCTCAACAACTCTTTTTTCCATCTTATTGCAAGGTGGTCCTTAATTATTTAGTGAATCTTGAATTTTTTTTTTCTGTTTTTATAAATCTAGGTATTTTATCATACGAAATACATATTTGATATATTGAGTTTTTTAAACCCTTATTAATTTTTATATTTTCGTGAAATGTGTTGTCTCTATTTCTTCTAGGTATATTATGTATGTAACTATATCTTTAATAAAAGTGGCTCGTTTTCATGCGACATAATAATGTCATGACACTTTAAGTCATGACAATATGACATTTCTAATGGTTGTTTTCATGTATTTAATGTCACGATTTTTGTAGTAAATTGAAAATGGCGTCGATTGAAGTGATTGCGGCGGCTGCACGAGTGTGAAGTTTAATTATAAGTGAAGGAAACGCACAAAAAAAGAAAAATTGAAAAAAACAATTGGTTGTTGGTCTTAGGAGTCTATCGGCAACTTAAAACCAAAAAAGCTTTGGGACACATTTCCTGTTCCACTTCCAGTTTTTGTGCTTTTTTTAGTTTTTCGTACTTCTGTATTGGATGTACCACGAATCCTCCTTATTTTTTTGCGCAATATTTTTACGTCTGTAATCCCAGTTATAGCTAACACATGTTCTTCCGCTTTGCTTCTTGCAACTCTGTCTTTAAATAAACGATTAATTTTGTTCCACAAACAAGACAGATTCTCATATTCCTCCAAAAAGTGGACGATATCGAAAACAACATTTTCTTTTTCCATTGTTTATCTTGTAAACCAATATATTTTTTTAACCTCACTTTCACACGTGGTCACTACAATGCGGACTGCTATTTTCACGAGGTATGTTGCGTGGAACTAATGTATGTCACGAAAATATCAACATGATTTTGATATCGCGACACTAATGTCACGGCTTCAAATAATTGCCGCGACAACGTGACTTTGAAGTTTGCATGTTTAAAAATGTCGCGACTTTTAGTGTCATGGCACTAAAGTCGCGACATTGTTGTCGCATGAAAACGAGACTTCTATTCCCTCATTGTAGATATTTTTGTTTATATTTTATGAATAAGTTTCGTTGTTCAAATTTTAATATGGTACCTATTCATTTGAGGAAAACCAAGTTATGAGTACAATTCTTTAGTTGGCGTGAGCGAATTGCGCATAAATAACACCTTTATTATTTTGGTTTTTATAGTTTGTACTCTCCTGAGCTCATGATATGAAAAAAAACATGATAAACATTCCTTTTGGTTTGATTCGTTGAATAATTTCTATATTTATAAATAATTCCTATCATTTTTGATATAATTTGCTACAAGGTCATTTATATGGACATTCCATGACACTTGTCATCCAGCTACAAACCAAGAGTCCAGGATATTTAATTGCCTTGACTTGTTAATTTTATAATGAAAAATCTATGTAGGTACTGATAAAGGTGAGGAAATGTTTCACTTTGAAACGAATTGGAATGGGATGTGGAAGTCAGGTTCAATGTAAGTAAAATAAAAACTGACAGTTTCTCCAGAAATACTGAAACAAAAGTTGCAGAATTGGCAGTGAAAACATTTAAGGAGAAAAATGTTCCAATTTTTTTTGCTCTCAAATTTCTATAAATCTACATTTAACTTTTATAGCGGAAAGTTTCAATGATTTATTTAAATATTTTATGAAAATAGCTGTCGGTAATCTCAAACCAGTCATTATTTGAAATTTTGATACCCATATTTACAGCTTGTATTAACTCTTTAATTGTTCTGTGCATTATACATTATATTTGAAACGTGCTTGAAACACTGACTGCTGTGAGTCAAATATAAAACAGAACGTTTTCAAAATGTTTGTTTGAATAAATAGATTTTATCTACTCCTATTGAATAATATATTCATTATTCAACTACGTTTTAGCAATTAATAGTAGTAGTATCTATTACCAAACAGCGTGAGTAATAATAACTCACTGCTATAACTCACTATATAGTCTACTAAGATCCCAAGTAAGATCGACCGTCACTCATCTGCTAATGTCACTTGAATAATTCTGAGTTTTCAAATTAAGTTAATACTACCTAATTATTGTGAATTTGTGCTGAAAAAGATGGCATTTATTGTTATAGTCGTAGATAAAGTATAGTATTCAACTTGCGGTAATGGTCATAACTCACGTAGATGAAGTTTGCAGCACGAGCTGCAAGCGAGTGCTGTAATTCATCAAGTGATTACCGTTCGTTGAATAATATACACTTCCTTCATCATCACAAACATTTATAAAGTTTAATAGTGCAATACTTGCACCACTGCGTTTACACAAAAATTTCATAAGAGTAAAAAAGCTTCAACTAGCAGATATTTAATTAAATCAAATTTAAAAATTCATTCGAAAAATTGAAAACCAAAGCAAAATACCATCCTGTCAAAATTGTTAACACAAAAATCTTCAAATTAAGGTTAGAAATGACCAGCCCGATTGGCGCTGTAAAACAAAATTACTTTTATTTTGACATTTTAAACTGAAAGTAACCTAGGTTACGACAGTGTTCAAAATAAACTACGGTAATTTATTTGTTTTATCTTGAATTGCACTCGAATCCGTTAATTCTATATTAAGCTTAACTGATTATCTGATGAAAAGCCAATCTCAAAGTATAAGTTTTCAGGTACACAAACATATTGTGGATACACCCATTAATTAATTCGTGACTTTTTCAAGGCTTTCAAATGAATTATTGCAACACTAATTTGTTTTGTCATATATGTATACAAAAGTATATCATTTTGAAGTAGAATGATTTTGCATTAAATTTAACAATGAAGTTACCTGCAGATGTTTTGATTAAAACCCCTAAAGCGATTTTGGAACATTCTGGAACCAATGATGATGTAGATTTGTGGGCTGAGGAATATATTCAAACTGATATAATTGAATATCCTGGGGCAAAATGGAAAAAACATAAACTATGCAGGCCATCATGTATTCCCATATCGTTATTGTGCATTATGATATTTCTTGTAGTCCTCTTACCAGTTTTAGACCAAACAACTGAAAAGGCTCTTCAAGAACTTAATAGAAAACCAATGCATCAGTGTTGCAACAGCTGTAGTTTGAATTTAGTGGAAACTATACCTGAAGGTCTTATTTTTGAGAATAGTTCTTTACAAAATCCCTCTACATATGATACATGGCTGCAGTTGATTAATTTGGCTCATGAGAGAATTGAAATAGCATCATTGTATTGGACATTGAGACAATCAGAAGTGTACCCTGATCCATCTTCTATTCAAGGAGAAAATATTTTTCAAGCACTTCTCAAAGCTGGAACTGATAAAGGAATTGCCATAAAAATAGCTCAGAATGCAGCAACACAAAAAATGCCAAATATCGATACAGAATATTTGGTAAAACGAAAAGCTGCTGAAGTTAGGAGCCTAAATTTTGGAAAAATAATGGGCAGCGGAGTTCTTCATACTAAAATGTGGATAATTGACAGAAAGCATATTTATATAGGTAGTGCAAATATGGATTGGAGATCTTTAACACAAGTTAAGGAATTAGGGATTGTAATTTATAATTGTAGCTGCATTGCTGAAGATGCTGGTAAAATTTTTGATGCTTACTGGTATCTAGGAGACACAGAAAAAATTCCTAACAAATGGCCTGCTAATCTGAACACCTTATTTAATCTCTATAATCCATTGAATATTACATATGCCTCTAATACATACAACACCTTTGTAACAAGTTCTCCGCAACAATTTAATCCTCAAGGCAGAACAAATGATATTGATGGTCTCCTACATGTAATGAGAAATGCAGAAAAATTCATTTACATTGCTGTGATGGATTACTTTCCATCAACTATCTATACGCCAAGAGTGAAATTTTGGCCCATAATTGATGATGTAATCAAATCAGCAGCAATAGACGATAAAATCAAAGTGAAAATGCTTATAAGTTGGTGGAACCACTCTCGAACATCAGAAGATAACTTTCTAAGATCTTTAGCAAGCATTGACAAAACTTACCCTGGAGTTTCTCTAGAAATTCGTCGCTTTATAGTGCCAGCAAATAAAACACAACAAAAAATTCCCTATGCTCGGGTGAACCACAATAAATATATGGTAACTGACAACATGGCTTTCATAGGAACTTCAAATTGGTCAGGAGACTATTTCATTGATACTGCTGGCGTCTCTTTTGTTCTACATGATTCTACCATAGAAACAAATTCCAGTACCGGTACTATTAGAACCCAGTTACAACACATTTTTGAGAGAGATTGGAATTCTGTTCATTCCCATAATTATTAGTAGTAATGCGATGTAATGAAAAATTGATACCAATTTTTAAAGGTGCATATGATGGTGTGTTTTTGTACTAATTCTCAAAAATCAAAACATAAACTTTTGTGACAATGCTGTTCAACTGATTTATCAAATGTTTGTGATTAATACTTATGTAAAAGTGCTATTCTTATATTCCTCTTTAAAGTTTAATTCCCTTTGTCATACAATTCCGCTTCATATTGATTTCACTGAATAAAGTTAATTTATTGTATAGTACAACTCCTAGTGATTTCGTAATATACAAGTTGCCTTTTGACCTAATACTATATGGCTGGTTTTCTGATCGTGTGGTATACAATTCTGAATGTTTTATTATTTACATTACCAGTTTTATTATAAGTTCAGCTGTTAATGTGAGGACTCCATTTTTGATGAATAAGGGCTTACAGTGAGTTTTTTGAGTTTACACCTTCCAAGGCTCTAATAGCTTATTTTTGTACTAGAAGCACTTCCTGCAGATAACAAGAAGTCCCCCACAACTCCAAACCATAAAGCAGTCTAGAGTGAAACAATGCGTGATAAACTAATAAAGTTGCACTATGGCTGATAATTTGTCTAACTTGGCGTATTGCACTTTGTAATTTGTTTTTTGGTAGAGAACATTGATTTTTTCACAAAAGTCTACTGTCCATATTAATTCCTAGAAACTTTGCCCAACCAAAAGGCATTTTCCTAAATGTCGTAAAGTCAACTGTTTGCGATTTCTCCTTATTTAAATAAAGTCTATTGGTACTGAACCAACTAACTGTCTTTGTCGATCTGTGTTGCCCTCATTTTCAAGTTATTCAAATCTTTATCTATATATATATATATATATATATATATATATATATATATATATATATATATATATATATATATATATATATATATATATATATATATATATATATATATATATATATATGTATAATATTGCTTATAGCAAGCAAATAATACACTCCTTGGAGAAGAGGTAGAGTGGCCGTCTGTAAAGTGGGCTTGCTGGGTTCGAGTCCTGGGTTGATTTTCAGTGGTTCAAATAAATAATTAGTTGGATAATGTACAATGTCTACATGCCCAACAGTCATTAGGAACCGACTTTAAACTATAGGTCCCTAGTGAGTTTCAAAAAATTCCTTCGAATTTCAAGTTATTTAATTGTAGGAAGTTGATAAAACTTCGTAAAGTTCATAATTTTTTTTTATTATTTAATTGAATTGAAATAAGTCAGATTACGAAGCTGAAATGGTTTATAGTGAAATTCTTAAGACCCTTAATAATCGGAATATATTTTCTTTCTCAAACGAAGAGGCTCCTTTCAAGGGTTTAAAAAAACCTATTCAGGTACATTGAACCATATACTAACCATGTAATCATAGTCTGTTTTCTTTTAATATGGATCTGTACATACTTCTATTGTCAAAGGTGCCACAGACCAATAATTTGCATTTAATATCCTGAATCGTCTGATCGTGATTGGCAACAGATTGTACATTAGTGGCAGGAATCTCGGGCATTGGCGGTGTTGATTTTGTCTCAGCATCATTGGTATTTAAAGTAAGGGACGCATCTGTACCTGGAGGAGTATAGACATATAGGTCGTTTCTGGCAATAAAAGATTCAATGAAATCTGAACCTAGGATGTTGTCTTTCTTATTCTCGTATTTTTTCAGCACATCAGCAATGTCGGCCTTTGTCAGATGAAATTACCAATCAGCAACAAAAGCTATGGTTCCAGATATCTTCTCACCAGATCTACTTGAAACTGTTAGATGTCCAACGAATGTTGGATTAATTCCAAGCATCTTCCGTACTAATGTTGCCCGTGACATATCAAAAGTGTATGCACCTTTTTCTTCGACATCGCCCGCCCGAATTGCACTAATAGCTAAAATAGCTTTTTTCAGGTCTTATCCTTTTTATAAATCATGTAGTGTCTTCTTCGTACATTTTCAACTACAGACTACCTCTTACATATAGTGACCACACGTCCCGATTTTGTCGGGACAGTCCCGCTTTTTGTAGGATAGTCCCGCGTCCCGTCGATTTTTAAAAAGTCCCGATTTTTAAAAAATATCCGCATTTCTTATTTTAAATGTACTGTAAAAACATTATAACTACTATTTATTAATTATTATAGTGCATAATAATAACTGCTTCGAATATATTGAAGAATGGGCTGTTCAATTCGAGGATTTTAAAAATTATCCAAATATTCCAGTAACCATTTTCCGAAAAATAATATTTGCAAAAATGATCTTTTTGAGGTGTCATTGGTAAAAATATATATTACTGAAGAAAAAAATTTAATGTTGGTTATCTACAACTGTGAAAACAGACAAAAAATGGATGCAGTTATTCCTTCATTTTAAACAGAATAATATTGCTTATCAAAATATTTTGAAAAATTGAAGAATACGCGCTCTCCCTTCCAGGAACAAATACAGAAACATAACGTGTTTTTTAGTTATTATCAATAGAATATGGACAACTGAAAAAACGCAGTTGAACATCAAAACTTCTATAAGGATGAAATATAATTTGACCAATTCTTATTAGAAATTTCAATGCATTTTACTAAATGATCGGAATCTTTTGCAAAGTATTCACTCAGATCAAAAATAGGACTTGGAAAGAAAATCATAACTTTTTTTTAAACCAAAAATTAAAAATCATAATGTTCAAATTATTGCTTTTTACAAATATTTTTATAGTTACCAATAATAAATAGTAGTACATTTTTGTATAATATGTATAGACAAGTATATGAATGTATACCTACAATAAAAACAATTTTTTTTATAATTCGTCTACTTTCATAGCTAAATTATAATTTTCATTTCATCCCATTTGTCCCGCTTTGTGTAAATGAAAATGTGGTCACTTTCCTTTTACAATAAAAAACACAACTAAACAACAAACTGAAGGTAAATAAAAGATCTTGTTAAATTGTATGGCATTTTGCAATATAATTTTGACGAATTGAAAATGTTTGCTGTGCAATTAATTCTCTTTTCGATACTCAGTTACAGAAAAAATAAATATGCTTCGTGTCTCACAGATTCGAGACTCGAGAGCTATTGTACGAATTATTGCAACTAAAATGCAACTACAAACCTGGAAGCTAACATACAACAAAAAGCCACTCAAACACAACATCAAACTTCGCAATAATTTTGTAAAAAAACAGTTTTATTTTGAAGTTCTCGTTTAAATTTTTAATAAAATTAAAATAAAATATTTTCAAATTTTTTATACCTATATCAAATATCTATTATCAAAATTATGTGCAAAGTGCAGTCCGCCTTTATTTCAGTTTGCCACCATGTGGTCTTTGCTCCTTGCGTACCGAAGACCGCAGCACTAGAAAGAAAGCAAAACCGAGGTTAGCTGATCAGCGCCCCCTACCGGTGTCGAATATTACTGGAGCTTGGGAGATAGATTGATTTGTTTACATCTGTTTACGTGTATTTTATATGAGAAGTTGTTGAGTTTTAATTGTATTTTTGATCGTTTACAAACGTTCAGAAGAGATGAATCACTATTGTTGTGTATTCTATTGTTCATCTTGGGCAAAAAAACCCGAATATAGCTTACGTACCTTTCCGAAAGCTGGACAATTCAAAGTTGCATTCCAAATAAAGTTGGGAAACAAGGAAATGATGGACAGAAGAAAGGCGTGGATTCATAACTTAAGGATTGGAAAACAAGTGTCTAAACATATGCGAGTTTGTTCTTTACACTTTACTGATGATATATATTTTCCCGATGGTAAGTTTGAGGGTTTTTCCATATAGAATTATACCAAGTGATGATGTGCAATTTTCAGCTAACCAAAAACGTAGATATTTGAAGTCCAATGCTGTTCCCACAAAGAAACTTCCACTTTTCAGTAAGAAGTTCTGTGAAGTTCAGTGAGAAGCTCTGTGAAGAAGATAGAAGGGAGGATAGACAACTCGGTGAATGAAGCAGAATCAAATGAAAATAATGCATTTTGTGAAAATATGGTGGAAGAAAATCAGGCTGACAAGGATGCTGCTGAAACCATGCTCACATTAATGAGATCTCAACCCAATCTAGGTGGCACCAAATTTAGAGATGCTGAAGTTCAAGTCAATACTCCGAAAGTATTGACTTTATGTGAACTGCTTGTCACAGAAGATAAACTGAGAAGCTTTACTGGTGTCAATAACTTTCAAATATTTGACTATGTGGTGAAAGTGTTTGAGACATATTATAAAGATAAGAAAGCTCGTCGTTTGACTTTAGTCTCACTTATGTAACCTTGGGTGCTCTTTTCAATATAACTCAAGAGATGTGTAGTAATTACATCTCTGAAATAATACCAATGCTATAATCAGTTTTGAAGCCACTTATACATTTCCCTACCCAAATAGATATAATGAAAAATATTATTATTATTATTATTACAAAGGTTAAGAGTAGAGGGTAACAAAACCCCATAAAACTCTAAAAAGAAAAAAATAGATACAATATAACATTAGTGCACACGTGCAGCAAAATATGCATCTAACCGAGCTTTGAAAGTATTTAAAGTAGGCGCCGTGACAACGTCAGCTGGTAACGAGTTCCATCGATGAAATACTCGGTTAGGAAGGAAGAACATCTTCGACGAGCCCCTAAAAGTTCCCCGCATCAACTTATACGGGTGTCCGCGTAGACGACGATCCTCATTGAGGTGAAATAGGTGTCTAATAGGAGAGTTATCATCGTGTAGTGCCGTGAAAGTTGTAATAAGGTCACCTCTCTCATGCCGATGCAAGATAGTAGGAAGCTTCATTGTTTGTAGTCATTCTTCATACGTTGGTCTTGCTCGCCCATATGGAAGTCTAGTGGCTCGTCTCTGGGTATTCTCCAACATATGTTGGTCTCGCAGTAGTATAGGATGCCATACATTATATATAGACTTATATAGTTTGGCCACCGTATCAGGATCTGGGTTAGTAAAAGTACGAGAGAGAAGATACATTCTTGAGTTGGCTTTTTTCACTTGAGTAGTCAAATGTTCACTCCATGATAAATCCGAAGTAATTATCACACCAAGGTCATTATAATGCCCAAGTTTTTTGCAGAATTTCAAAATGTGAGGGTTATTTTGGATTGCACAGAAATTGTTGTACAAACTCCCAAGTGTTTGTATTGTAGGATCAGGTTTTACTCCCAATATAAATCACATATGACTGTGAAATTTATGATAGGAATATCACCAGGTGGTGTTATAACGTTCATAAGCAAACCGTATGGAGGTAGGGCTTCTGATAAATTAATTCTTGAAGAAAGCAACATCATTTCTTTATTAGATTCTGGCAGGGATGCAATTATGGTTGACAAGGGCTTTCTAATTGATGACATTTGTAAAATAAACAGAATAAAATTAATAAGGCCACCATTTCTTAAAAAGAAGAAACAACTTTCTGCAGAAGATGCAATTTTAAATGCAAAAATTGCTCCAGCTAGGGTACATATCGAACACTGAAACCAAAGACTGAAAATTTTCAATGTATTATCTGGAAAATTGAACTGGAATATGATTCCACTGATCGAAGATATAGTTGTTATTATTAGTGCAATAACCAACTTATCAGCACCAATTTTAGCAGATAGTAGATACTTAAAAAATTAATTGTACCTTAACTAGTGTTGTCCTTGTTCTTGTTTGGGTTTATAAACTGATCGTGAAAGCCTGAACCAAATCAATTGTACTAACTTTCATGTAACAAATAGAGAAACTATTTTCTGCATATTCTTTACTGTACCTCAAGGATTTACCTAAATTATGTATTCTTCAACATACCAATATAAAAAACTGATTATACAATAAAAATCAATTTATTTAGCACTTGACTAAAAATATTCACATTATTTTCTTTGAAGTATCACAAAATAAATGTATCTAAATTTCATAACAAAAAAATAAAATAGTTATATATTTTCATAATTATAATCCAACAGTTTGTTGAACATAGTCAGTACAATACCCTTTAAATCTCATAAGATTATCACAGTTTTTAATATCAGGCAATTCATTGGATTGCTTTAAACCCTTATAAAAAAGACTGACCATAACTAGTACTTAATCTATCTGAATAAACATTATTTTTTTGATCTTGTGAAAATTTCATTTTTAATAATAACTTCAATAAATTATTAAGCTCTGTATTTATTATGTCTGTTATTTTTTAATATATATATATATATAT
The DNA here is from genome assembly GCA_030704885.1 of Cynegetis impunctata. Taxonomy (NCBI): domain Eukaryota; kingdom Metazoa; phylum Arthropoda; class Insecta; order Coleoptera; family Coccinellidae; genus Cynegetis; species Cynegetis impunctata. The sequence goes on from JARQZK010003620.1 coordinate 90,682, forward strand.
ATATATATATATATATATATATATATATATATATATATATATATAAAGTATGATATCATCTCATCATTAACCTGCTACCGCAGTTCCCTTTAATCGTTCTTGCTATTGGAGCAATTTCATATTAGTTAATATTTGAGGACATGTCTTTAATTATGATATTCTTAGTGAAAAATATAGGTACCTGATAATGTCTTATCAATCACATACCCTGGTTTCCACATAAAACATGCAACATTTTGTTGAAATATTTTTTTTTTATTACAGTTAACATACTCTTTGCAAACTCGTAATCAAAATCTACCTCCATTACCAAAATACTGTCATCAAAAGATGCGCATATAACAAAAAATGTCTTATGTAGATTAAGAAGAGCCATCCCCATTTGTATTTGCCCATAATACTTATGGTGCTTCTTCAACTTAAATTCCCCATTTTCTTGGATAACATAAGTGATTTTTTTGAGAGCTTCTGTGATAGTCTTCGTACTACCTGATAAAAGATATATTTAGTGTCTGTGCCATGAGTATGAATAGCTGATCAGTGTTGTAAAGAGTTCCAAAAGGTAAGCTGGATTTCCTTCTAAAAATATTATTCCATCGGGGGAATATCCCAGCCATCTATTTGAATGAGAAATCACCATCCCACATTCAAAAATATCGGCTCCTGTACTCTTCTGGAATACTTCTCGTGCACGATGCTCCCACTGCAAGCCATGCCTTACATATTATTATTTACCAAGTTAGGGTAAAAATACTTCAGGGCTTTAGTGTTCCATTCGCTTTTGGAATAGGTGAATAATTCATAGCAACTACTTCCGGTCACCCTGAATTTCCTCTGCTTCGCCCATTCAGTTGAATGCTGTTGAAAATTCATAAAAACCTCTTCATCCTCTTCTGGAAAGAGATTTGAAAACAGTTGTGAACAACAAGTTCTCTGTTGCTATATTTCAACAGATGCTAAATGCATCATGCAAGCTGATTGACAGGAGTTATATAGAACTGCTTGATTGGTTATTATGATGAGAATGGCATGATTCTGAAAACCTGTTCATTTCATCTTCACATACTTGTCTACCCTGTCTTTCAGGCAAAAAATAGTATTATTTAACTATGTTCCATTGTCACATTTTAAAAACCAACCTATGTTTGGCTATAGCAGAATTTGGAAGGCTGCGACAGAAAAAATTCATTATTTCTCCTTTATCCACCGTTATAACTGGTTTCCTCATTTTATTCTTCAAACAAGGCATCTCGTCTATAGGAACTGGTTTGTATTTGTCCTTGGTGATTGCTTTTTGTGTGGACCAAACACATTTGATGTTGGGGAAATTTTTTCTAAAGATTCAACATCCTCCCTAAAAAGTAATTAAAATGAAGTTTCAAATGATCATTGTTCAGGATAAAGATCTTCTTACCTAACACATTTGACTAGAAATGCTGAAATATGTTTACATTTGCCACTATTTCCAGCTTTACAGGAGCATGAGATACTCCTGACAGACAAGGAGTTCTCAATATTCAAAGTACCCTTAATTTCATGCGGATCAGAATTGAGAGCAGTAGACTGTAAACACAATGCATACACTTGAATGAAATCATGATTTGCCTCCATTTGACCAGCCAAAACCAGATGGCCGGCATTCAAAACATTTTCTCCTTCAACTATACATTTAGAATTCTCAGTTCCGCCCAGATAATTCATATATTCCAATATCCTCAACTTCATTTTGGAAACACTGAAATTGCCTATACATATTTAAATGCAGGTTCAATCGTTCGATCATGATAATTTATGTTCAATGATAAAAACTCACTGTCACAGTATAAATTTCAACTTCAGGTAGGTAGGTTATCTACTGTTATATCTATCTATCTATCTACTGTTATAACAGAGATAAAATTGTCCTCAATCCAAACATAATATATCACAGGAAAATACAAAGTCCAAAAAAAACACAAATTACGACGATAAACGTTCGAAAATTCAAAACGAAATGAACGTAAATACCAATAATACCATTACAACCAATGTAAACAAAGCAGCTAATCTCCCATGCTCTAGTACCGATATTAGCCGTTCCGGCGCTACGATCTTAATTTCGGACGCTTCGTGCAAGGATTTAAACGAATAAAACATAGTGACTTGGGAGAATATTCTGTGTGAGAAACGAGATTCATATTTTATGATTTATAGCAAGCATAGAACATATCGAATTTCAATAGTTTATAAAAATTTGTAACTTTCATAATTTATTCCTGTTAATCAAGGAATTGAAATATCCTCAGATAATATGTCAGATTCGGAAGCTGAAATTGATTATAGTCAAATTCTTAAGACACTTAATAGTGGAAATATATTTTTGAAAAACGAAGAGGCAACTTTCAAAGAATTGAAGGCGGTATACAATGATGCTTTAACAGAATGGCAAGAAAATCGAGCCGTCTTCTCAAAAATGAAAGACGAATTTGAAATTGAACAATTGGAGATTGTTAAATCTGACATAATACTTGGTGATATGAGAAATCAGCACAAAAAACAATGGGAAACTCTGCAGAAGTTGAATAGGGCATCGGATGATTTGAAGTCAGAATTATTGCAAAAGCAAACTGAATTTGATTCCTCTTGTAGCAAGTATAATAAAGAAATCGAACAAATTTCTACCGACACAAATGACGAAACACTCAAAGAAAAAAATCAGCGTCATCAATATATTATTAAATTGTCACAAAAAGATGCTGAAATGCTAAAGTACGAAATAAACCGTCCGCTTAAAAAAGAAACAGTTACTTATGATTTAGAGGGAATCGGAGAATGTACTCGTGAAATTAAAGAAAATATCAATGATTATGAAGTCATGTTAAGAAGATACCAAATGTTAAGAAGTGAAATTAATGAAACGGAAAATTTGCTAAAAAGTTTTTTTGAAAAAGAAGAATATCCTGAACTGCCTACTTTCTATTTTTGATGAATCTATTTCAAGGAAGTGGAGTTCTAAAAAGTTTAATCATACTCATAACATTTTGTAAATTTAAAATTTATATGAGCACTAATAATATAAGTTTATTGTTTTAATGAATATTTCTTTAAGTTAATTTTCTATTAATAATGGTTTCGTATATCAACATAATATGATCATATTTTAATTACTTCAAAATGTGATTAGATTGTACAAATAAATGATAGAATAACTTGTATGTAAATGTTTTTTGATAGCCAATATACTTCTGTTGTAAATCAAGAATACCTACTTTTAACATCGATCATGTATTACATTTTATTCCTCTACACTATATAAATATATATATATATATATATATATATATATATATATATATATATACGAATCCATTACGGACGCCACTGGTGGATATCGAAATAATATTTTCAGACCAAAAAATGCTCTTCAATGCATAAAAGCCGTACACCAAATTTCATAAAAATATCCAAAGTAGTATGAAAATGACAATAAAAAATAAATTTTTCCCTTAAAATTTTAACAACCGTTAATGTATATAATAATATATATATAGGGTAGATGTGCCAATAGTCGGCCATTTAGCAGATTACTCAAATAAAATTTATCACCATATCTTTCAGTTACTTTCAGTTCAATATATTTGAGTTGTAGTCTGAACAAGCTAATGCTAAAATGATTTCTACGCAACCTTCTATCAAAATGCATTATGTTGGGTGATATGAACTGATTATATCAATTAATAAAGCTGAGATATTCAAAAATCCAATAGTCAGCCGCTTTTGTCCTAATATCGGCCAAAAATATACCAATAGTCGGCAGTGTATTTTTCATTCGATTTGACTCAGGTTTTTCATCATAAAATATTTATTTATTTAGTTCAAATAAAAATTAACAAAAACTTTCTCTTGAATAAAAACAAAAACATTGAGTATAGTTTTTTGGAACATTTCGACATACCTTCCTTAATAAAATAAATACATATTTTCATCTCATTTCACTAGCATGAATTACATTTAAAATATTCTTCTTTCAGTTCAAATAACGATCTATCTGAAAACCCAGAACATTTCAAATGGTACCATCTAGGACAGTTGTCACACCCAACATGCTCAGCATCCCCTTCATCTTCATCACTATTCAAGTCCTCTTTGCACCCTGAACATTGCTCCTTGATCTTATGACTCTTATTATTAATATCATCATCAACGTAAGATCGATTTTTCTTCCTTTTCATTTTATTCTCTTTGTTCACCTTAGTATTACCAGGTTTAGTTTTTATGGCCTTATTATGTAAATATTCCCTGAACTTTGGAGAAGAAATTGCCGCTGGATGACGATCCGCGTTTTTATTTTTTTTTGGTTCACGCAATGATAATTCTGGATGCCTTTTTAAAAAAGGTTTGTACCACTTTTCCCCTGGGCGATTATTATAGTGAATGGGGTTGGTCTCTTGTCATCTGTTATGATTTTCTCTATAGTATCCAAAAGATCAGATTTCCTCTGAGGAAAGCCACATCTAGATAAATCTAACAACCATTTCACAATTTTTTTTTCTTCATTTTTGCCAAGTACAGGATTCCTACCCATTTGTCTAGGACCTTCTTTTACTCTTCCTTTTATCCTATCCTGTATTGTTGCCCTTGGTACCCCAAACAGTCTACTCGCTTCTCTAATACTCGTGTTATTTTCTCTTATTTCCTTTAGAGCCCGATTCAAAGACTCTTCGGTGTATTTAAAAAAAGTTCGTTTTTCTTGAGCCATTTCGATTTCTATTTTGGAAACAGATTCTGTGAAAAAAAATTATTTTTTCAGAAATGGTAGAGGAAATCGAAATGAGAAATCCGAAATGTCGGCCAAGGAGATACCAGAAGTCGGCCGCCAAATTTTTAAGCAATGAAAGTTACTATTTCAGCGGCCGACTAAAGGATAGTTGTTTGTATTCAGATGTGATAACCCAACAGAAAAAGTAAATCGGTTCTATATCAGAGAAAGTGAATACAATTGAGGTTGAAATGAATACGTAAATGTCCTAATGTCGGCCACAACAGGCCGACATTAGGAATTTATCATATTTAGTCTGCCTATATTCCGCCGGCCCAAAAATAAATTCAAATGCGATAGTTCGGGATATTTTGAGGTTAAAATGGGTAAAACGAAGTCTACTAGTATATGCAATAGTGATTGAAAAGTACTCATTCGATTACGAGATATTCTAAAACTATTGCTATCAGCATGCGTCCTTAACGATTTGTAGAAAGTGGAACTTACCTTTGATTCTCACTGAAACAGCGCATGTAACAAGCTAACACTACGGGCATAAAATGGAGGTTATGTGTACCGTTTCAAATTGATATTCGGCGGGAAGGAGGGCCGACTATTGGACTCATATTAGTTCTCACACATATGGCAAGAGTTTCTTATTTTCAAACGAATAATGCTATGGTGGCCGATTTATGGGGGATGGCCGGAGTTAGGCGCATTTACCCTATATATATATATATATATATATATATATATATATATATATATATATATATATAATATATATATATATATATATATATATATATATATATATATATATATATATATATATATATATATATATATATATATATATATATTATATATATATATATATATATATATATATATATATATATATATATGTATATATATATATATAAATATATATATATATATATATAATTATATATATATATATATATATATATATATATATAACTTGATTCTCGATAAACTGGACACTCCGGGAAACTCGATAAGCCTAACACATTTTTTGGCTTTGAAAAACAAAACATAAAGAAGCATGGTATATGAAGCATGTATATATATATATATACATATATATATATATATATATATATATATATATATATATATATATATATAAATATATATATTTATATATAAATATATAATATATATAATATATATTTATATAAATATATATATATATATATATATATATATATATATATATATATATATATATATATATATATATATATATAATATATATATATATATATATATATATATATATATATATATATATATATATATATTATATATATATATATATATATATATATATATATATATATATATATATATATATATATATATATATATATATATATATATATATATATATATATATATATATATATATATATATATAACTTGATTCTCGATAACTCGACACTCCGGGAAACTCGATAAGCCTAACACATTTTTTGGCTTTGAAAAACAAAACATAAAGAAGCATGGTATTTTCAAAAAATCTTATTTAATTTATAGTTATAATGCTTATAGACTATTACGGAGCAGTGAATATATAGCTCTGAAGAGACTGAAATTTCATTTAAATAAATCCTTAACTATCATAATAAAAGAATTAAACATAAAATATTGATGTCCGACAATAAAAACACTTTTATTAGAGAAATAGCTTATTTAAGCTTACTTTGAATAAGGCTCAGGTTTCATTGAATAAAAACGACATCTCAAAGTTAATGCTTTGAAAATATTCTAGTTTTATAAAATAATAATCACCTATAAAAATTTTTAAGTATTTGAAAATAACTAATACAGTACTATAGTAATAAAGAAATATAGTACTAAACTAGTACTAATATATCGAAACTGAAATATTAACATTAACAAATACCATTATTAGGGCTAGAGTGTCTTCAGAAAGGTGCAAATGTCGACCGTCTGACTGAATTACTGAATATAAAGTCGTTGATGACTGGTCGGATATCCAATTCATCCAAAATATCTCGGTGGGCTTGAAGAACAGCCAAATTGTTCAATCGCTTCTGTCTTATTGTTGATCGGAGATGACTTCAGACGTCTAAGGGCACTGAATAACCGTTCTGCTGTTGCTGTCGTGATTGGAACTACTTGGAGAAGCTTTATGCACTTCACTACTTCACATAGCATTTCTCCAACTGCAGACTCTTGTGTAATGTACTTTCTTAGATCACGCATGTTTTTTATTAGCGATATCGGCTAACATATTCAAGTGTAACCGCAGTCTCTCAATGTCTAGGTCATTTTTTAAAAACTCTGTTGATTTATCAAAATTTGATTCACCTCTGTTCAGTAAAAGCAAGCACTCTTGTTCAACTGCAATGACCTGTGTAGTCTAGTTGATGCAAACCGCTCAGTAATGCAAGATTGCACCGTTTCACAAACTTCAATATAAAGAGCTTTGTAGGGGTCTTTTAAGGTTTTGAAAGTGTGCGGTGAGCTGGCTTCATTGTTCTCATACTTATTTGGTAGACGTCGATTCCGAGGAAGCGAAGGATCATCAACTTGTGAAGGTTTTTCTTTCAAACACAATTCCCAAAAAAAGTTTTCAAAACTATCACGCCTTTCATTGGAGATACAAATCAAACCCTCATATATGGAGGGTAGAAGTAAGGAGGACCATCTCATATTGGAAAACAGTCGCAAAAGTGTCCAGTTGTAAACTGCAAATTGCAGTTCCAAAACCCTCCAGAGTGGCGCCAGAATAGCAAGAGAGCATGAAATAGGAAGGGATTCCATGCCGCGCTGTTGCCAACTTTTGTAATTGGGATTTTGAAGTTTGAAAGCTAGGTTATGTAGTTTATTTTTGAATGGGTGCTTTTATTATCTTATTTATTAGTTTATTGAATTAGTTTATTTTTGAGTCACTGTATTTTCTTTCCATGGAACTCAGTTCGTCTTCCAAAATTTTTTCAAGATACCTACTAGTCCAAAAATGCCGCTCTTCTGTTTAAAATGTGTAAAACTGTAATCGACTCATCGTGATATTCAAATCGCCATAAAAGATGCGCATAACATTGAACCTAAATCTACAGAGTACGATGAATCTGTTGGTAAGAATTTGTTAATGAGGTAAATAAAAGTAAAAACGACTTCAATATGACAACAGCGCGTCATTTGAAATGTACCCACTTGCTATTGTGGCGCCACCAATTTGACGATTTTTGACGGACACTTTTTCATACACAGAGATGGTCCTCCTTACTTCTACCCTCCATACCCTCATATATTTTTTCTAGATCAGCAACACTTAGATGAGGGCATTGGATTTTTTCATTGACATCCTCTACTGGATTCATTGCATGGCAATAAAGACGCAAAAAGAAATAAGTCTTGAATTGTAAGATTGACTCAAGGTAGCCTGCACATTTTTAACCTGTCTCTGTTTTGTCCTCTGCAGTTTCAAAAAACTGTAGAAGTTCATTAAAGTTTTTCAATATTCTCAAGATACGCTCTCAGAGCGTATGCTTCTGAAATCCTTTTGTTGGATTCCCTTACGGTGTTTATTAAGTTCTTGGATAAAGCCATAATATCCCTCCTAGACGTAAGATGGCGGAGACTGTCTACAACTGCCAAGTTTAAACTGTGAGCAGTGCAGTGCACATAACGTGCTTTTGGTTGTATATCCAAAACTACCTTTTTCAGTCCTTTGAACTCACCACTCATATTCGAGGCACCATCATAGCACTGTCCTCTTAAGTTATTCATTGACAAATCAAGACGAGCAAAAATGTCTTTCAAAATACTGAACAGAGTTTGTGATTCAGTGTTAGGGGTCTCGTATAAGCCAATAAAGTCTTCGTTGATGATTAAGGAATCATCTACAGTACGAATACAACATGACACTTGTTTCGTCAACCATAATCGAAAAATGTTCAGTCTTCTTGATTGACGCCAATACCTTTCTCAACACAGACTTTCCTAGTAGATCAATGATCTCGTTTTAAATATCGTGGAACGTCCACTTATACCCCGAACGCCCTAACCAATCTTTTAACTCAAGTACGTCATTTTTACGGAGTTAAGTTGCTTAGTACCGTAATAATTATTTGTTTCAACTCGTTATTGAATGTATTTTAAAAGGTAACTACCGTCAAAAAAGGAAAATATAAAATACCAATATAATTTTGTGATTTTACAAAGCATAATATAACAAATAATTTTCATGAATTATTGGAGAGGCTAATATATATATATTGTTACGAATTCGGGTTCGCTAGGATGATTTCCAATAACTAAGTTTAATTAATAAACAAATCGGTATTTATTTACAAAACAGTTATTTTGTAATAACCACACTTTTCAATAACTGTCACTACTTTAAAACACAAGCTTCGTTCTTCTTTAATAACACGGTAGTTCACTGTAGACTGTAACTGTAGACTGTCCCTCGTCTCTTCTATGGTCGCTTTTATATGTCTTGTCATTCCTTCGAGAAGCTTCCAGAATGTTCTAGTCTTCGAATTAAGAGGGCGGTTACTTCAACGTTCATCGAATATTCCAGAGAACACAGAGTCGGCTTTAGACATTTTCGTAACACTGGCACTGCCCCCCTCTTAAGTTTGATCGTCCCGATCAAAATCTTCTGATACACCTCCACCGTGATACTTTGCTAGCCTATCTAAATGTACAACTTTAGGCTTCGTCCTAGGAGTGCGTTGGATTCGGTAGACAACATCATTTATCCTCTTTGTGACTTTATAGGCTCCTTTCCAATTCTGGCTCAATTTAGGTGATAACCCTTTCTTTCGCTGGGGATTGTACAACCATACTAAATCTCCTTCTTTAAATCCGGCCGAGTTCGCCCTCAAATCGTATCTGGTCTTCATTCTGTCAGTACTAGCATCTATCTTATCCCGGACGTGCTCATGGATCTTGCTTAGGTGCAGTCTCAATTCATCTGCATAAGTCTTTACTTCCAATGGTGTATCTTCGGGAGTACCGAACAGCAAATCACATGGACGTAATTCTCTACCAAAGAGTATCTTTGCTGGAGTATGACCTGTGGAATCATGAACCGATCCTCGATAAGCCATCAGCAGTACTGGCAAATGTCTGTCCCAATCCTTTTGGTGATCAGCCACAACCTTTGACAGGTATTGTTCCATGGTGCGATTGAATCTTTCCACATCAGACTGTGGATGTAATGGAGTGGTTCTGGTCTTTCGGATGTTCAATATCTCCATCACTTTCTTAACCTCCTCGGGCCCAAGAGAGAATTGCCGGGAATTTTGCGATGTCAATCAAACTATAGCATCACGGGGAGTTTCAGAACACTAATATTCATCAAAAAAATTATTTTTATTTGCATTTTTTTCAAAAGTTGTGGTATCACTAGAGATACTTTGGGTCCAGACCCTGACAATAGAACAATAGAATATTTGTTCATGATTTATTTATGAAAATTAGAAAAACAATTTCTCTGTATGCTACAACATAGAAATATATTGCACTGAACACACTTACAAAATGTTAGATTTTTACATCTAGGAAATCTGCATTTCGATCTCGATTTCTGCTTTTCACTTACAAATTTTGGGAGATGCTTGGCTTTCTCCGTACGTAAGCGTCTATCAGAAATTGGCATAATTTTTTTTTTCTTTTAGAATTAAATTAACTAAAGGTAAGTCATCATCCAAACTGTCATTGTCTTCGGCGTCACTATCATTCTCACTTTCCACGTCATTTTCAACCACAATTTCATCCTGACTGGCTCCTAATACTTCAACGTTTATAGGGTTGTCCCATTCATCCCAACCATCATTGTTCCCAAGCAAATACTCATCCAAATCAGATTCGTTCAAATTATCCGCGTTATCTTGAAGTTCTGCGTCAGTAAGTTCCCTGAAAATAAATATCTTTTCAAATTTTGGGTATTGCTTGGGTCCCATAGTATCATTAGTGATACCTCAGGTTCACGGGATAAAAAATGATGAATGCCCAACTTAACCTATCCTAACAAGTATGCTCAAACAATTTGTATATATTTATCAAACTAATTCTGTGAAAAAAAAAAAGAAGAATATCTGCTACTTACGTTTATTTTGTTCGTTTTTATTAATGGCGGCCATGGCGTCAGTGTATACATAAACAAACAAGCAAACAACTCGCTCGAGACATGTGCCACGATCGTTCGATTTTTTGCGCATTAGTAGACGCATATCAGATACGCTACCAGCGGGGGAGACACCGACATCGTCTTTTAAACGGTTGGAAACTAAATTAGAACCATAGTATCGTATATGATACCTGGGATCCGAGGAGGTTAAAAACTTCGCTTTCGAAGTTTCATCCCTGGTCTGAGTGCAATTCCAGTGGAACTCCGTATCGAGATATGAACTGATCTACCAGTTCACGTGCGACAGTCTCAGTCTCTTGGTTCGGAAGAGCATAGGCTTCAGGCCACTTGCTAAAGTAATCCATGACAACCAGAATGTATTTATTTCCATCGTTAGAAGTTGGAAAAGGCCCGGCAACATCAATAGCAATTCTCTCAAATGGAAGCCCTACGTTGTATTTCTCCATTTTTCCATGAGTTCTCTTTGAGGGCCCCTTAGTGGCTGCACATGTTGGACATTTTCTGCACCAAGCTTCTACGTCATCACGGCAGTAGACCCAATAAAATCTTTCCCTTATCCTTGCAATTGTCTTATTCACGCCAAAATGGGCCCCTGAGCTTCCACCGTGGATTTCCTGTAGAAGTTCTTGCACTTTGCTGGTTGGTACCACTAAGAGGGTTTTGATTTCTTTACCATTCGGACTTTCCCATTTCCTCTTGAGTAACCCATTTTCAAGAATTAAGGAATCCCATTGCGCCCACAGTGCTTTCGTTTTAGCGCTCATTGTTGAAATATCTTTCCAGGTGGGTCTACGGTCAAGTCTTTTCCATTCTCTGAGATGCTTTATGCCAGGATCTTGTTCCTGTGCCTCAATTAATTCTTCTGTCGTCCATCCCTGTTTCGAATCAATGGTAGTTCTCCTTAAATCGATTATTCCTCTGTTTCTGTTATTATCTCTGCCTCTGTTCATTCTGGAACGACATTCTCTACTAGTGTGTCCATATTTTCCACATGAGTAACATTCACCCTTAAAGATTACTCGGTTCTTTTCAAAGAAAGAAATAAGTTTGTCCATATCTACTCCAGGTGTTTTGTTTCCCTCTACTTCCAGTTTTCGAGCTATGTGTGTTGCTCGGTTATTCAAATCGATGGTAGTTTTTCTTAAATCGATTATTCCTCTGTTTCGGTTATTATCTCTGCCTCCGTTCATTCTGAAAGGACATTCTTTACTAATGTGTCCATATTTTCTACATGAGTAACCTTCACCCTTAGAAAATACTCGGTTCTTTTCAAAGGAAGAAATAAGTTTGTCTAACCATTCTAATACTACTCCAAGTGTTTTATTTTCCTCTACTTCCACTTTACGAGCTCTGTGTGTTGCTTGGCTATTAAAATCAATGGTAGTTCTCCTTAAACTGATTATTCTTTTGTTTCTATTATCATCTCTTCCTCTGTTCATTCTTGAACGACATTCTCTACTAGTGTGTCCATATTTTCCACACGACTAACATTCACCCTTAAAAGATAGTCGATTCTTTTCGAAGGAAGAAATGAGTTTGTCTAACCGTTCTAATATATCTACTCCAAGTGTTTTATTTTCCTCTACTTCCACTTTTCGAGCTCTGTGTGTTGTTCGGTTATTACAAGATGTTAGTTTTGCTGTTTCAAATTCCAGAGCCCTCACTAAAGCATCATTTCCTGTTCTTGGTCTCAAAATTTTCAGATGCTGAATCAGGTCGGTGTCTTTTAACCCATTCACAAAAAATTTGACACTCAATTGCTCAAGGATATCATCTGGAGCCATTGGGTAGGCTAACCGAGTCAACTTTTCTACTTCGGCCTGAAATTCTTGTAGTGATTCATTTGCCAATTGATGCCTACCTTCTAATTGGGCCTGATACAACATTTCTTTATGATCATCACCATATCTCAACTCTAGGGTTTTTATTAGAGTTAGGTAATCTTCATGCTCTTCTAATGACAATTTTTGTAACAGTTCTACAGCTTTACCTCTGAGGGACAAAACCAGTTCTACTGCTCTCATTTTATCTGTCCAACCATTAGCTTGGGCTGCTGCTTCAAACTGCCGTTTGAATATTGGCCAGGAAGAATCTCCATCAAAAGTAGGTGACTTTGAAACTTTCAGTCTGGGAACTTGATTACACATTACTTTTGATTCATTGTTTTCCATGGTTGATATTCGCTTTTCTAAATTTTCTAAATCTTTCAATACCTGTAATTCACGTTCTTCTAAATTATGCAATTGCTCCTCCAGGTATTCCTTCACATGTACTATTTCTTCAGTTATTTCACCTCTCAATTTCTCATTATCCTCCTTCCTACGTTTGTCGAGGTCTTCCAGGATTTTCTGTAATCTTTGTAATTCTTGCTCTCGACGTTTCTGTTCACCTAATTTTTCTTGCTCTCGAAGTTTCTGTTCATCTTGTTTTTCTTGTTCTCGACGTTTCTGCTCTTCCTATTTCTCCTGTTCTCGACGTTTCTGCTCTTCCAATTTCTCCTGTTCTCGACATTTCTGCTCTTCCAGTTTCTCCCGTTGTTCCTCTTGTTCGGCGAATTTTTGCATTAGTTTTTCAATCATCGATTCCATTTTTCTGGTTATTGGCATCCCACACTTCTGACACCAGTAGTTACGAATTCGGGTTCGCTAGGATGATTTCCAATAACTAAATTTAATTAATAAACAAATCAAATCGGTATTTATTTACAAAACAGTAATTTTGTAATAACCACACTTTTCAATAACTGTCACTACTTCAAAACACAAGCTTCGTTCTTCTTTAATAACACGGTAGTTCACTGTAGACTGTAACTGTAGACTGTCCCTCGTCTATTCTATGGTCGCTTTTATATGTCTTGTCATCAGTGTTGCCGTTTCGTTTTTGAGAAATATGCTAAAATCTCTCGGGAAAAATGCTAAAAAATGCCAAATGAAATTATTGATATGCTGAAAAAAATGCCAAACAGTTTAAAAGTATTTTTAATACAATTATATAAATTTAATTTTTATTTTGATTAATAATTGATTTTAAGCAAAATCAAAAAAATATATAATGTTCTTTTCTTCTTCTTCTTCTCTTTTATCTATGACCTCGGTTGCGGTGACCATCTAGACATAATACCTATCTGTTCTAAATTGGGCGATATCAACAGATCTTGGACGAGCCAATACCCAATTATTATTTTCTTCTTCTTCTTTTTTTTTAAAACAATTTTGGTTAAATCAGGAGATTGGATCAATTAACATCAGACAACACAAACATAGGGGTTGATTAGGATATACATTTAGGAGACTGTTAGTTCTTCTGAAATTCTCGTTATCTGAGATATCTGCACCTAAAGTTTAATATTTGGAGATGTCGGGTAATTAATAAGAGTTTTTATTAGTTTTGGGTCATTTTTTTATATAATTTCGTAAATATTAATTGGGATATTTATTGGATCTAACTTAGATAAATCGGAATATAGCCTAATACAATTTAATTTTTATTTGGACATGCAAAGAAAATGTGAGATTATTGCCTTTCTCCGCACATATGTATAATTGATTGTTGGTGATTTAAAATAAATTATATCCTTTAATATTGGATTTATAGGTTGGTTTCGAAAATGTTTCCGACAATAAAGATTATTGTCCGAAACTCCCCCGAAACTTTGTTTAGAGTTATTAGGATGAGTAGGGTTCTGGACCGTATGTGTCCATAGCCCCACTGTTATATGTCATATATCATTCCCATAAGACTTTTATATAATTCAATTTCGTTCTTATTAATATTCTTTTTAGAAAGAATTTCTATCATATGTTTTACCTCAATATTTTCAACTGATGTATTTTCTGTATTATTCATCAATAATTTGGAGGGCTTGTAATGAGAGTGAGGGTCTGTTTGAATGAGTTGAGATTGATGCAAGGTCTTGTCATACCCTGGATCAATAGTTTGAGGAAGTTTTCGTCTTTTTGTTATGCTCACATAAGATGACGTAGAAGGATTACTGTTTATCAGATTCCTTCTATCTTGTACATTAATGAGGATTGGATTTTCTGGGTTCCTTGTATTACTAGGAAGAGCTGGAAATAATTGGGGTTGTTGGTTTGGGCCGCTATATTCTTTTCTAATTTGTTTTACCGCTTCAAAATACGAGATATTTTCTAAAGCAATTAAATTATTTATTTGTTTTTGTCTGATATATTCTGAGCAACTTCTGTCTGTTGAAGCATGACTTTCGTTACAGTAGATGCATTTCAAACTGTTTTTATTGGAACAAAGGGTTTCGTCGTGATTAAGACCGCAATTTCTACATCTTTTACTACCATTACAATTACCGTTAATGTGACCATACCTGAGACAATTATAGCATTGTATTACCGGGAGAACATACAAAGATATCTGTCTTCTGCAACCCCAAATCGCTATTGATTCTGGTAAAATTTTACCCTGGAAAGTAATCAACCATGATCTGGATGGCACATATTCCACTTTTTCCCCTTGTTTAACTCGCCTTTTAAACTGTTTGGCATCTAAAATTGTTATTTTAGAGTCTGCTTTTACTATATCTTCTTTAGTGATAGCTGATCCTATATCTTTTATTACTCCCCTGCACGATACTAATTTTAGTTTAGATTAGTAGGAATGTATATGTTGTAATTACTTTGATCCAAAAATCCGGACTTAACAAAGGAATTAGCTGCCAAGCCAGAATTAAATTCAATTCCTATTCTTTTTTTTCCTTTTTTTGTTATACTTTTTATATGTTTAATTTTATTATTAAAGAGTTTTTTTCCTAGATCCATAGGATGTAGGTTACCTAAATTTTTATCTGAGATTGATTCTACTATAACAAGGAATGGACCTGTATCGTTATTTGTGAATTTATGTCTGATTTTATCTTTATTAGTTACATTGGATTTATTTGCCATATTTTTTTTTCTTATTGATTCTATCGTCTGAGATAAATTAGCAGCTTCTGTACATAATTCTTCATCTGAAGACTGATTTTTCAAGAGTGATTCAACTTCTTTATTTAATAGGGATAAATCAGAGATAGAAAAGTAACAATTTTCTACATCTTCCGAATTAAAAATTACTTCACATGTTCTTTGCGATTTAGGAGTCAATTGAGATATGAGCAAGGGGGACAAAGGGGTCCCCCCCGAGTCACTATCCATTAAAATGCCCAACTATTCAGAAATTATTCTTTCCCCATATATTTTAATGTAAGAAAGAGAGAAAAAAAAAATACCTCGTGTTAGCGAGAATTAGAAGAGTGGATTAACAAAAGGAATGGACTTACCACCCAAAAACAATTACTTCACAAAACTCACAATGGTTAGTAGTTAAGGAAATTACGTTTTTATTCTAATATATAGATTTTTTAAATTTAAATTTCGAAATTTTAACGGTATCGACCTTCAGTCTATGACAGTTAACCTCCGAATCCCAATATATATTGTAGGAACATTTTGTTCTATGTAACTTCATGTTGTCCGTACTTCTACTGTCAGAAAATGTTGTCTTGCATATTTCTGATAGGTAATAGAGACCCTTGAAATTGCGGTATATTCACAAAAGAATTGCAAGTGTGCTCACTTAAACGTTAATATCACAAAAAAAATCATCTCAATCGTCGCTAACTCGCTTCGGGTGCTGACTGAGCGATTCCTCTAATCGTTTCTTCGAATATTGATGAATTCCCCTATTAGATAATTATGTTGAGTTCCAGAAATGCCAATAGACTTTATCTTAATATGCATTTATTCCATAGGAAAAGTCATTCAAGTGCTAATATCCATAGCAGATTGAAAATTTTCTATTATTGGTAGAAGGAGGCCAAAAAATGCTAAAAACATGCAATATGCTAAACTCAAATTTTACATGCTAACTGAGACAAAAAAAATGCTAGATTTAGCATTAAAAATGCCAAAACGGCAACACTGCTTGTCATTCCTTCGAGAAGCTTCCAGAATGTTCTAGTCTTCGAATTAAGAGGGCGGTTACTTCAACGTTCATCGAATATTCCAGAGAACACAGAGTCGGCTTTAGACATTTTCGTAACAATATAATATATAATTATATATATATATATATATTGTAACGAAAGTGTCCAAAGCCGACTCTGTGTGTTCTGGAATATTCGATGAACGTTGAAGTAACCGCCCTCTTAATTCGAAGACTAGAACATTCTGAAAGCTTAAGCGACACACGGACGAACACAAAAAAAAGTTGAGTTGGATATATATATATATATATATATATATATATATATATATATATATATATATATATATATATATATATATATATATATATATATATATATATATATATATATATATATTTATATATATTATTCATCGTCAGGGCCGGAACTTCAGCTGGAAGGCCCCGGGGCAAAACAAAATGTAGGGGCTCCGTTTAAATATTACTTGTGCTATTAAAATAGAAAAAAAACTCGTAAGCAGCAGAGCTCCATCACCAAAGTCTTATTTTCGCGTGAAATGCATCGCGTTGAGATGCGATTCTAGCGAATTGAATTATATTTCGAAATATAACGCTTGAATAGCAAAACGAATTAAGAAGTTAAAAATAATTTATTTTATTGAAAAAAAAAGTGCATCGTGGTAGAGGACAAAAGTTGAAACCAACGAAGAAAAATACCTCAACATCAACTCAATCCACGCACCAAATTTCAACCCTCTACTATAAAAATAATTCGCGAAGTGCATCGTGTACTGATAGCGAAGCAGGTCGTGATGCGATTTGAACGGAATAGTCTCCGCGGGGGACAGCGCGACTAAGGAAAATAATTGAAACTACCCAAAGGCACTTTCTCAACATTAACTCGATCTACGTACCAAGTTTGAACCCTCTAACTCAATCTGCAGAAGCTGTAGCTACTTTTCACAAACCATGAAAGAACATGAAATACCGACGTAAAAATGGCGGCGGTTGCAGAAACTTACTCGAATTTTGATACTTTCGTTCGATGGGAGCCGCTGGAGATGCCAATATGTACCGGGGAAATATATACAGGGTGATTCCGGAGGAGACCGTCAGATTTTAGGTGAAGTTTACACTAGTCAAGGCAGTTTCGAAACAATGTTTAGGGGCCTTTATTGAGAGTCTACAGGTTGATTTGTCCGATTCGACCGATTATTTTTAAATTCATAACTTTGGTATGACTTGATCAATCTTGATGAAATTTTCAGTGTAGAACAATATGATTGTCTACTTTCAATTATTCCAACACTTTTTCAAAAATACAGGGTGGGAATTATGATAAGTTCAGATTGAATTTGGAGGTTGAAAAAACACCCTGTACATTCCGTTTTCAAAAATTCGCTACCTGCTTCAGATTCTACCATAAGTTTACATTATTGGAGCGTTTTTATTTTTTTTTTGGCACACGTCCAGTTTTCCTAGAATATTTTTTAAAGATGAACAATATCGTTATTTCGCTTCAAGGCAGTGAGGATATTCTGAACTGGATAGTAAAGCTGTATCGTCCAATGATATAAAGCTTTTCCTGAGTCCTAAAGTAGTTTTTCCAAATTCGAAATTCATATTTACTTAATCACTCATATTCTGATGTATAAAATCATTTAATCCAGAAAATATCTTTATACGTACGTGAACCAAAAAATCTACTACTACTACTAATATAGAATAAACATTCGAAAGGCAAAACTAAGGATTAACACAAAATTTAGTCATTATTCAGGTGTTTTTCGGCACACTTCCGGTTTTCTATGAAGAGAATATTCCTAAAACATAAAGTAATTTCGTTCAAAAATGTACTCACTTATGGTCTTAAAAAAGTAGGTAAAATATTGAATCACGAATGTATGAAAAATAGTTTTTATCAAATTGAAAATTTTCAATGAAACTTAAATCTCCATTTTAATCAAGTTCGTTAAGATTCATGGTTACCATCACAGTGAACCACAGAATGAGAATATTAAATACATAATCTGCCACAAGAAGTTATTTCAACATGCCACAATTATTTACTCATGCGGAAGATGCAGATATGATTTTTATTTATGGTTTTTGTAACGGAAATGAAGTCAAAAGGGAATACCAAAGACGATTTCCCAACCGACGTCAACCGAATAAAGGTACTTTCGGAGAAGTATTCCATTATTCTAAAGAACATGAGCAATATCCTAGTAAGGCAGAGCACATTGATAGGCCTATTCAAAATGAAATTTCCAATGAAATTGTTGAACGGGTGGAAAAGGAATCGTCTATTAGTACTCGTCAAATTAGTACCGAATTAGGAATTTCGCAGAGCAAAGTGTGCAAGACTTTGAAGAAAGAAAAATTCCACCCATACCACAACCAAAAGGTTGCCACAAGATCTGCCCCAACGATTACAATTTTGTCGCTGGGTTATTAGTCACCAACGAACTATTTTTCGTATTCTATTCAGCGACGAGGCTATGTTCACTAAGAATGGAATTTTTAATGTCCACAATTCCCACGAATGGGCAAGACACAACCCGTATTTGAAGAAAAGTCATAATACACAACATGGATTTTCTGCCAATATTTGGCTTGGAATAATAGACGGAAATTAGTTGGCCCTCACATTTTTGCGGAAAGATTAAATGGTGAAATTTACCTAAACTTTTTGGAAAATATTTCTATTGGAATCTATTGGAAAAAGTACATATCCGCTCTTTGTACTTTCAGCATGAGGGAGTACCACCTCACTTTGCATTGAATGTGAGAAATTACCTGGATGTAAATTATCCGAACAGATGGATTGGTCGGGGAGGCCCTATTGCTTGGCCACAAAGATCGCCTGATTTGAACCTTTTAGATTATTTTGTGTGGGGACATCTGAAAACAAAAGTTTATAAGGTTGAAATTAGAAGTATAGAACACCTAGTTGAAAGAATTTTCGAGGAATGAAATATCTTAAAGCAAAATCAATCCCTCATTAGAAGGTCAATTGGAAAATTAATAAAAAGGTCGCGATATGTATTCAAAAAAGAGGAAATCATTTCGAACATTCTATGTAAATTTTGTGTTAATCCTTAGTTTTGCCTTTCATAATATGTTTCGAATGTTTATTCTGTATTAGTAGAAGTAGTAGATTTTTTTGGTTCACGTACGTAAAAAGATATTTTCTGGATTAAATAATTTTATACATCACAATATGAGTGATTAAAAATGAATTTCGAATTTGGAAAAACTACTTTAGGACTCGGGAAGAGCTTTGTATCATTGGACGATATAGATTTACTATCCAGTTCAGAATATCCTCACTCCTTGGAGCGAAATAACGATATTGTTCATCTTTAAAAAAATTGATGAGGTTAAAAATCACTGTATTTGGTCCATAAAAAATAATTATATATTATTCGTTACAAATAATTGGTTGAAGTGTCAACTGAGTAGAATTCGTAAGCCAAAACCTTGAATCATAAGAAAAAAGTTTCACATATTTCCATGGCTTATATCCTATTACATCTTACTTGCGGAAACAGTTATCTTAACCTATCAATCTTTGATCAACGCTTTTATTATATTTTAATGCAAACTCAAAAAATATTTTTAATTGATTTCACACAAGCAAATTCGTTTATTACTTTATCAAAATCAATTTTGCGCGATCTTTTATTTTGAGTCTATCTTGTACCTATCATTGAGCTTCGCAAGTAGTTTTTGATTAATTTAAATTTGGAGAAAGTTGTTTCAGCTTTTGCAGTAGTGACAGGGACAGTTAGATATAAGAAGTGCTGTGCACATATCCAGATAACTTGAAGGCAATGACGCATTCTGAATGATTAAAAAATGAGCAAACTCTTTCATCTTTCATGAAACTGAGAAAGCATCTGGGAAAAAGAAAGTGACGTAAAATTGAAAAACTCATTTGCACGATTTAATGAGTATCCAAGACATTTTTCATTTCATAAAACAAATTTCAGAGTTGCGATAATATAGTATCTTACATTGGGTAGAAAATATTTACTCGGAAAAGCAGTGTTGAGGATCATTAAAACTCTCAACTTGGGACAATTCATCGAAATAAGACTTGGCTATATGGTCTGAAAACTTTTTCTCGATTTTCCACTTCGCAAATTTCTGACACATTTACCAGACTTATACTGTTGCCAAAAAAATCATACACAATTTGAACAGTTTCGAAAACTTCCTCGATGTTTCTATTAGACGATACTGCATCTTCTAAAACAAGGTTCAAGTTATGAATAGCACAATGTACAAAATGTGTATGGGAGCTACATTTTTTATTCTCTGTTGCAATCGCTGCACCTTCGTATACGCGACCCCGACATTTTTGAACATCGAGACATTTTCTTTTCAAGGCCTGAAGCCAATTGATTCTTTACTGCAGTTAATGATAAATACTCTGTCTATGAGCAGATCAGTCAGTTCACCTTTATCATGAACGAAAAAATTGATTTAACTGATCAATTCTGTTGGTATCTTGGGTCGTGTCCAAAATAATAAGAAACAATTGAGATTTCTCTAAATCGCGAATGATATCGCTATATATTTCTTGAACCAACGGAGAAATGACTTCGTTTTGTATATTTGTAGGAATTATTGTTCAAGTTTTTTTCAATATTTTCAGATTGGGTTGAATCATTTTCCCTTTTCATTTCCTGCCAGGGGCCTCCTCGGGTCGGGGGCACCGTTGCAGCACCCCGGGGAGCTTTCCAACAAGGAAGCACTGGGAGCTTTTCAACAAGGCAGCACCATGCCACTCTGTGTCACACTACCGAACACGGTGTACGGGTGCTTGTTGGAAAGCCTTTTTGATTTTTATGTAAAACGCCAGAGAGCGCAGCGATCGTTATTTCAAAAGGCAATGGACAAGTGATTTCTGTTTCGGTTTATTACGAGTTACGTACACCGTCATTAGCCAATTTTGTATCACGTTAACTAATGAAAACAGTAAGTGAAATATTAATATGATATAATGCAATGATAATCATCTAATAAATTAATAATTAAAACTATTCATCATCACGTAGCGCTACAACCCTGGGTGGGTCTTGGCTGACTGTACAACTTTTTTACAATTTGTTCGGTCTTCCATCAACCTAGGGTCAAATGGAATGTTCATTTTCCGGAGATCTGCTTGGATGTTGTCTCTCCATCGCATTCTGGGACGTCCAAGTGGTCTTTTGCCTGTGGGAATCTCCTCCCATCCCATACCAGTTTTACAAGACTTTCGTTATTCATTCTGTGCACGTGGCCTGCCCATCTTAGTCGCTGTGATTTAATTTCTTGGACAATATCGGCGTCGTTGTAGAGTGCTTTTAATTCGATATTGGTTCTGATCTTATACTGGTTTGTGGTGATGTCATGGTGAGGTCCGAAAATTTTTCTAAGTATTTTTCGTTCAAAGCGTCTGAGCTTTTCTTCGTTTGCTTTGGTCATGGTCCATGTTTCGCATCCGTATGTTATTACAGGTCTGACGATGGATTTATAGATTTTGATCTTTGAACTTCTTGTGAGATTTTTTGATTTTATGAGCTTATTCAGTGCAAATAGACAGCGGTTTGCAGATTGGATTCTGTCTTTTATTTCTTCGCTAACATCGTTGTCCGCTGTGATTACGGCCCCCAGATACTTAAAACGTTGTACTCTTTCGAAATTAAAGGTGTTGATCGTCACATTTTGTCCTATTCTGTCTCTTTGTGTCGTTCTATTTACACACATATATTTCGTCTTCTCTTCATTAATCTTCAGCCCTACTTCACTTGTTGCTCTTTCCACCTTGTTGAAAATGTCTTTCGTGGATAGGATGGAGTCTCCAACGAGATCTATGTCATCTGCATATGCGAGTAACAGCTTGGGGCCTTGAACCGATAGCAGTTCTGTTTTTATTTCGGCCGACCTCATGGCTTTCTCTAATACAAGGTTAAAAAGTAGTGGAGATAACGCATTACCCTGTTTAAGTCCACTGTTGATTTCAAAGCTGCCAGACAGTTTATTATTTACACGTACTTTTGATATTCCACCCTCCATACAGACTTTGGTCATCCGAATGAGTTTCTTTGGTATTGAGAACTCCGCCATGGCATTCCATACTTGGCTTCTTTCTACGCTATCATACGCCTGTCGAAAGTCTATGAAAAGATTGTGTATGGGTCTGTTATACTCCCATCCCTTTTCTAGAAGTTGTCTCAACGTGAATAATTGATCTATTGTTGATCTGTTTGCCCTAAACCCGGCTTGGTATTCGCCTAGGACATTTTCAGCATAAGGGATTAGTCTACCAAGAATGATGTTTGAGAGGGTTTTATATGCCGTGTTTAGGAGTGAGATTCCTCTATAGTTCGCGCATCATGTTTTGTCCCCTTTTTTGTGGATGGGCACTATTATGTTTTCCTTCCATCGTGCTGGTATCCTTTCTTCTAACCATATGTGCGTTATTAGCTGGTGGATTTGGCGATTTAGTGCGTCTCCCCCATATTTCAGAAGTTCTGCTGGTATCTCGTCCGTGCCCGGCGCTTTGTGATTTTTCAGCTTATTTAAGGCCTTTTGGGTTTCTTCAAAGGAGGGATTTTTGACGGGCATGTCCGCTGTGATATAGATCTCTTCTTTGTGCTGTTCTTCCTGTATGATGTTTAGAAGGTCTCTAAAATACTTTTTCCATTCTTCAGTTATTTCCTTACCGTCGATTATCATGCGGCCTTGGTTGTCTCTCAGTGTATGGATGGAATTGGTTCTATGCCCTCTTTTCTCAGAGGAAATTGCTTTATAGAATTCTCTGGAGCCTGGTTTGGGCCGGTCTCTCTCCATAGTTTCATATTTTTGTTGTTCGTAGTTTCTTTTCTTTGTGCGTATTATTTTTCTTGTTTCTTTTCGGCAGTCGTCATATTCCTTTTTACTTTGGTCTGTTTGCAGTTGTATCCAAGTCTTTCTTACTGTTTGTCTTTTTTCCAGTTGTTTCCGACATTCCTCGTCATACCATGTTTTTGCCCTCTTCTGCTTACTCCTTCCAAAGATCTTGTCAGCTGTCTTGGTTATTATTTCGGCAGTCGCTTCCCATAGCTGTTCTATATCATTGTCTTCTCTTTCAGAGTTCAAGGTTTGTTCAAGTTGTTCTCTATAGTTTTGTTGTTTATCTGCATTGTGTGTTTCGTCCATGTTCCATTGTGGGTTTATTGTTGTTTTATTGTATTTGTGGCTAGATTAAAACTATTGCCAACGTTAATGCAATAAATCTACTATAAATGTTGGTAGCACTGAAACACTACACGCTCCAACTCAACTTTTTTTTGTGTTCGTCCGTGTGTCACTGTGTCGTAGTTGGAACAAGAAGCGATGAACACTGTGTCACACAGTGTCGCTCTGTGTCGTAGTTGGAAAGCTCCCATAGTGTCACATTACATAGCACGGTGTACGGGTGCTTGTTGGAAAGAATTTCTGATTTTTATGTAAAACGCCAGAGAGCGCAGCCATCGTTATTTCTAAACGCGATGGACAATTGATTTCTGTTAGGGTTCATTACGAATTACGTACACCGTCATTAGCTATTTTTGTGTCACGTTAAATAATGAAAACGGTAAGTGAAATATTATTATGATATAATAAAATGATAATCATCGTATAAATTAATAATTAAATCTATTGCCAACGTTACTGCAATAAATCGACTATAAATGTTGGTAGTACTGAAACAATATACGCAACAACACATCTTTTTCTTGTGTTCGGCCGTGTGTCACTGTGTCGTAGTTGGAACAAGAAGCGATGAAGATGAACACAGTGTCGCTCTGTGTCGTAGTTGGAAAGCTCCCATTTTAGCGCCGACCATGTTCATCGTATAAAATTCTGTGGGCTGTCTATCTCGCAAAAAAGAATAAGTGTTTTTGTGCTTCTTCACTATTATTCTATGAATCAGCATAGAAAACCAATTGTGTTTCTTCTATGACTAGATCCGTAGAAGTTAAGGGAAAGATTGGTAAGTTCTTTGATTATTGTTTTTGACGTTTATGTTGTGATGTAGTTGAGATACGGTAGATGGGTATTTACTGTGATTTAAATTGTTTATTATTCTTAGTTGATTATAAAGTATTCTTCAGAACTAAAAAAGACAAAAACAAAATATAATGTGGAACTAATATGAGAAATAGTGCATCGATTTTTGTGATTGATGTTCTTAGTTATAGAACAATTTCCTCGGCACTACCAAGAACAATGGAATTAAAATAGAATAAAATTAATTGTGGAAGTCAGGGTACGTACGAATATAATTGAACGTTTCTTTGTATTATTGAATGAATCCCAAAAAGATAATCATCCAAGGCTTTTGTGTTATATTCAGCAGTGCTACCGCTATCGCTATTATATTCTTCTAGGAAAATATTACCTTCATTCCAAATAATTCTGAATGTCTTTTTTTGAGTTAAAATTAAGATATTTGTGAAAATACATACTAATACAGACAGTTGATTGATAATGAATGACTAACCTCTTATGTTCTGGTGATTCATCATTTGAGAAATAAATAGGTACCTACTTATCTAGGTTCTTAATAATGTATATTACATATTGGTTGTAGATTGGAACTCCTTGAAATATTATGACATTGATTTAAATAGTGTTTAATGATTCAAACCTTCAATAATATACAATTTGAGATAGCAATAGTTAATACTGGATAATATATTTATTCAGCTGCAGTAATTTAAGTACTGATACTGCTAAACGAAGTATGTATTATTTTAGCATACATATGTAACTTCATACTAACATTGAGTGTTTTCAAATTCATTAAATTCTAGTGTTTATAAAATACTTTGTGAAAATTATGAATACTTTCGAATTTCACTACAATAATATTCAAAATCTTACTATGAATAATCACTACATAATTCTCTAAGTAATTTAAATGTTTTAATATGTAGCTGAGCCTCTTGATAATAATTTACTGAACAAGAACAAATATAAATATAATCTCTGACAAAAATGTATGCAAAATATACATAGGTATAGATTCTGATCAACACTCATTTTCATTCAACTTGCACCTTTGAAAACTATTGTCTGTAGGATTTAAAAATACTCATATATAAAATGAAAATTATGAATACATTCAAATTTTTAATCTACTAAGTACAATAATATCTAAAATTCCACTATGACTAATCACTTCATAATTCTGAAACTAATTGAATAAGTATATAGGTAGTTGACCAAGTTGATCAATAATAAATTACTGAAAAATAAAAATATAATCTCGAAAAAAAAGTATGATGAATATATAGTTTCTGGCTAACACTTCAATCGCTTATTAGGTAGATAGGTAGGTATTAGTTAATTTCAGTCAACTTCATGTTTATTCAACTAGATCTCGAAAACTATTTACAATATGCAGCGAATCTTTTCAAAAGTTAACTCATTAATAAAATTGGTTTTTGAACATGTATAACCTGTTAGTGCTAATAATAGATAATAAACTATATATATATATATATATATATATATATATATATATATATATATATATATATATATATATATATATATATATATATATATATATATATATATATATATATATATATATATATATATATATATATATATATATATATATAATATATATATGGGTTATTCACGTTATTCGACACGAAGAGTTATGGCTCGGTTATGGCTGAAGTATTTGTTTTTAGAGAAGTTTTTTCTTTAGAATGGATAAGGACCTATTAGAACTACATTTTAAAAATATTTTCATGTTGTACAGAGTGTGCCAAAAACACGAAAAGTATCAAAGTTGGCATTTTTCAAATGGAATACCCTGTATATTATTTCATTTTTGGATTTTACGGTGAAAACAAACGCCAGTTTCACTAAGGTTTAATTCACCTAAACCTTATGGTTTTCGAAATATCTCGTATTTTGTGGAAATGTAGTATCAGTTTTAACGCTTAAACTCTCAACTGAAGTTTTCTTGTTTTTAACCAAATTAATGATAAGGCCTAGTTAGTATAACTGGATCAAACTTTATGTCGCACTTGTAAAATATTGACTAACTTAGACTTGGTGTGTAAAAATAAAGGTAAAATAATTGCAATCTTTAAACGGCACTAACTTGTTTAACTTAAATGGGACACCCCGTATTTTATGTCACGAACAGATGTGAAATTTAATTGTCTATCGAATATCTGAATACATTCCAATCGATATCTCCTCACGTTTTGAAATAAAATGCACATTTTCATCTTTCAAGCAGATTTTAAGAAATTTATCATTTATCAAGTCGCCTATGGCGTTTTGAGAAATCAGAATTGAATGAAATAAACATCAAGATCATAATAATATTAGGCCAAGCTACAGAGATTTAGAGTGAGCATTTTGTGCAAAAAGTGTTAGAAGAAAACCAGCTCCGCTATTGTTTGTAAAATAGTTCCACATGATATAGTGATATGTTTTTCACTCGACTTTATTATTTATATCTTTGTTATTAACAATTTTATGCAAAAAATTTTTTTCAGTTTTTTGCTTATTAAATTGAAACTATCAGAGTAATCGTGATGGTGTCAATAGACTTATTGTAGAAAATGAAAAGGCGAAAAAAATGAGAGGTCGGACGACTCAGACCCTTAGTCTAAGGGAAAATTGGAAAAAACCGGCCAAAATGCAGTTTTCTCAAAAATTCATAACTCGGTTATTTTTTGAGTTGAAGCGTAGATCCTCCGGTTGGTATTATTTATTAATATAAACTTCATTTGTGCGAAGAGCAGGAACTGTCCGATACATAGTGTTTTACTATGCAATTTTCCAGCAGACCTGAATGCGACAGGTATAGTCCGATTTCAATTTACAAAAAAGATTTTGAAAGTAGAATTTTGATAGTTCAAAACGTTTATCTTGGTTTTACACGAAAACGCTGAGAAATATGTTAAAAATAAAGCTGAACATGACGAAAAAGGACCGAGCGCCTGAGAATAGTTGAAGAGTGGGGGTAGAGCAGCAGGCAAGGATAAGCACGACATTAGAAAGGGTCGGCATTTTGAACATGACGGTTATTTCTCGGCCGTTTTTCGTCATGTTCAGCTTTATTTTTAACATATTTCTCAGCGTTTTCATGTAAAACCAAGATGAACGTTTTGAACTATAAGAATTCTACTTTGAAAATCTTTTTTGTAAATTGAAATCGGACCATACCTGTCGCATTCAGGTCTGCTGGAAAATTGCATAGTAAAATATTCAAATGGCTACAGATCAGAAACCATGGATCGGGCAGTTCCTGCTGTTCGCACAAATAAAGTTTATACTGATAAATAATACTAACCGGAGGATCTATGCTTCAACTCAAAAAATAACCGAGTTATGAATTTTTGAAGAAACTGCATTTTAGCCGGTTTTTTTCTATTTTCCCATAGACTAAGGGTCTGATCGAGTCATCCAACCTCTCATTTTTTTCGTCTTCTCATTTTCTACAATATTTTTTGCATTAAATTGTTAATAACAAAGATATAAATAATAAAATCGAGTGTAAAACATATCACTATATCATGTGGAACTATTTTACAAACAATGGCGGAGCTGGTTTTCTTCTAACACTTTTTACATGAAAAAATCTCAGTAGCACGGTCTATATATGCGTTCATCTCTCAATATCTTAAATGTTAAGTACTAGTTCAAATTATGAAGGAAAAAAATTATGGATATGAAACAAGCAATATTTTATATCAAATGTTCAAAATAGCGACCACCAGACTCAAAACACAAAAGTATTTTTTTTATAAAACCTTCAACAACATCTATTAACACACGCGGGATAACATTTAGAAAAGCTTCTCTGATACACTGTTTTCATGGGCGACTTGGTAAATAAAAAATTTCTTAAAATTAGTTTGCAAAATGAAAATGCTCATTTTATGTAAAAACGTGAAGAGTTATCGATAGAAATGTATTCAGGTATACGATAGACAATTAAATTTCACATCTGTTGGTGACATAAAATACGGGGCGATCCATTTAAGTTAAACAAGTAAGTGCCGTTTAAAGATTGCAATAATTTTACCTTCATTTTTACACACCAAGTATAAGTAAGTCAATATTTCACAAGTGCGGTATAATACACACCTCAAACAACACTAGACAATATGAAACAGCGTTTCAGAGAAGCTTTTCTAAATGTAAGCCCGCGTATGTTTCCAAATGTTTTTAGAGTCTTATACTTTACCTGTATTGAAGAGTGAATTTGTAGATCACCGTACGATAATTAATAATAAATAGAGTCTGATGGTCGCCATTTTGAACACTTGATATAAAATATTGCTTGTTTCATATCCATGATTTTTTTTCCTTCATAATTTGAACTAGTACAGGGTGGGCCAAATTGGACACTTTTAAAGGGAAAGTCCTGTTTTTAAACTAGATAAATGAAAACTGATGACGGTGTCTGAGGCTCAATTTTTATGACAAACTTAATGGTGAAAACCGCATATCGATATCTATCATCGTTTCTGAGTTACAGCATGTTTTTCGAAAATGTTCATTTTCGAAAAGTTGCTATAACTTTTTTCCTGTCAAAAATTCTTTGGTTCTATGAAAACATCCTCGAAGCACTTTTTTACGTAGAATTCAATGGTTTAAGTAATTTATTTTTTCAAATCATACATCAACAGTAGTTATTGACGGAAAATAATTTTTTTTTAATGAGACACCTAGTATATTTCTGCATATTACGATAGAACTTGAAATTACTATTTCAAAAATGTAGCACACTTGACGTTTTACTAGAGTCATCTCTGAAATTCAGAGCTTTTAAGTTTATTCATGTAGACTTCGAAACGCACACTATGAACAAGTAGGCTTTGGATGAAGCGGCGATAAAATAGAAAGCAAGTGTTCACTAGTAGCTATCAATGGTTAGGAAAGCTGTTGACAGCAGTACTTAAAACTCATAGTTTCAGTAAAGCTGATAACAATTTATACTATATTTACACTAATAAATAAAACTAAAACAATAATAATAAAGAACAAAATATTTCTTTAGAAGTAGTGTTCAAAATGTCGAAAGTTTGAAAATAAGATCTTTCAACCTTCCCCAGAGGTAAAAGTCCATAGGCGTTAAGTCCGGTGACCTGGCCGGCCAACGGTTGGGTCCTTGGTTGGCTATCCAATTATTGCCAAAATTGCAGACAATTGCAATTGTCTTGTGAGGCGAAGCCCGGTCTTGCTGAAAATATATTTTCCTGAGCTCCATTAGCGGCAATTCGTCAACAAGGGGTTCAATATGTTGCCTTAATATTTCTAAATACCTCTGAGAAGCTAGAGTACTATTATAAAGGACGGGGCTGATAATTCTACCCCTAAAAACACCTGCCCATACACTGAATCCAAATCTTCCTTGACTTCTCTGCTTCACAATAGAAGGAGGTTTTTGTTGAGCCCAAGAATGAAATTTATAGCGGTTGAAAATACCGGCACTGCTGACATAAGCTTCATCTGGCCAAATACAATTTGATGAAAAATCAAGCACTCGGTTACAATTTTCCAGGAACCAGTGGCAAAAATCCATGCGGCGTTCAAAATCTCCTGGTCTGAGTTCATGAACTCTTCTGGGCCTGTATGGCTTGAATTTATACTTTTTCAAAATTCGCCTAACGTGAGTTCTTGGTAGGCCTGTTGTAATTTTTAAATTTCGCATTGACGTTTTCGCATTATTAGCAACAGCTCGTAAAACGACTATTTCTTTCAATTTCCTATCCCTAGTTGATGCATATGATTTTGGCCTTATCTTTTCAAATTGACCACCATCAATTAGGTTGTGTTGCAATCTTGCGAAAATGTCTCTAAAAGATTGCCTTCTATCTGGATATCTCACGCAATACAAATTGTTTGCTGCATCTACATTTTCAACGGTTAGTATAAAACAGACTATCATATCCCATTTTTCATAATTATCATACTTCATTGCAAATGTGTTTGAAAAATGAATAAAAACCACAGATTGAAGAGCGCCTTTACTACTTATATCAAAATTTGACAGGTACTAGTGAACACTTGCTTCTTGTTTTATTGCCGCTTCGTCCAAAGCCTACTTTGTTCATAGTGTGTTTCAAAGTCTACATGAATAACCTTGAAAGCTCTGAATTTCAGAGATGACTAGTAATATGCATAAATATACAGGGTGTCTCTTTTAAAAAAATGATTTTTCCGTCAATAACTGTTGATGTGTGATATGAAAAAATAAATTATCTAAACCATTGTATTCTACGTAAAAAAGTGCTTCGAAAATGTTTTCATAGAACCAAAGAATTTTTGACAGGAAAAAAGTTATAGCAACTTTTCGAAAATGAACATTTTCGAAAAACATGCTGTAACTCAGAAACGATGATAGATATCGATATGCGGTTTTCACCATTAAGTTCGTCATAAAAATTGAGCCTCAGACACCGTCATCAGTTTTCATCTATCTAGTTCAAAAGCAGGACTTTCCCTTTAAAAGTGTCCAATTTGGCCCACCCTGTACATAACATTTAATAATAAATTATGCAGAAAATTCAATAAAATGTATACCTATAGAGATCTTGCGATCTTGTCTGTTACTCCTTTGATGTAAGGAAGGAATAATTTAGGTGTAGATTCTTGGTCAGTGGGATTGGAACGTGGTAGAGGTGGGGTGATGTTTGTGTGTTTGCGTATGTTCTTGTTGATTTGATATGTGTTGTAACCGTTCTGTAATAATAAGATTTTTCAAATCTTTTACGCGGTTCATCCCGAGAACCAAGTTTTTCATATATATATATAACTATATATATATATATATATATATATATATATATATATATATATATATATATATATATATATATATATATATATATATATATATATATATATATATATATATATATATATATATATATATATATATATATATATATATATATATATATATATATATATATATATATATATAT